>PVHY01013132.1:0-42295 GCA_004024945.1 Uropsilus gracilis | reverse complement strand
GCTACGGGCCCCAGGTGGGACTCAAACCGCGATCCCTAGCCCCGGCCGCTTCATAGGCTGAAGCTTACAGGCACGAGCCACCGTGCCCGGCCGAGTCCCAGGGACTCTTGATCAAAAAGGAACAAATGGTCAGAAAGGCCCCAAAAAGCAATCTGAGCATACAAGCTGTGAGTCGTAGGCCGTGCACAAGTGGGGAGAATTCTAGCCTGATCTCTGGACAGACGATGACCCTGGAATGACCAGGGCAAGACAGCCACCCCAGTCATCTGTGGTCACCCACACTTTGCCTACCGGACAGCTGCTCCATCAGACGCTCCGCACCCAGGGGCTCTGTGAGGGCCCCCCTCCCCCCATCCACACACGCACTGTGTGATGAGATGCAGGGCTCACACTGATTGGGTCTTGTTCAGAAGCCCTGGCCTGGGCGTCCCGGGACCCCTGCTGAACGCCACCTCCAGTGCCTTTCCCTGTAAACGTGCAGTTCCGTGGCCACTTCCTGCCGACTCATAGCAACGGGCTCCTACGCTCACACTGCAAGACCTGCCCAGCCGCTGGGCAAGGCCTGGGGTCACACAGCTCACAAGCAGAGGGAGAAGGACAAACATCTCTGGAGCATTTACTGTGGGCTGGGCCGGCAGGGCAGGTGATACCTGCGCCCCAGGATGGAGCACTCGAGCCACCCCTGCCTGTCACCTCAGCCACACTAGCTCTGCAGAAACCCTGGATGCTGCCCGGTCCTCACCCCCAGCAGGGTCCAGGACCCCGGGGAGCCACTAAGAGCCCCGGTCCAGCTGTCCTCCCACCTGCCAAGGGATCGTTTGAACTGCAACGTGTGCCTGGCTCTCCACGCCCTCTCTGCTGCCCACCACAGGGGCTCAGCTCTGCATGGCTCCCTATCCCGGCTTTGAAGGGCGTCACCAGGCACAAGCACAGAAACAGGTTTGCAAACCTGCCAGGCCTTCCTCGCCCCGCCCCACCTCCAGCCATCCACTGGGAGTGCATCCTCCACAAACCCACCGTCTGTGCCATCTGAGTCTGCATAATGCTCTCCGCACGCCTCCCGGGCGGCCCCCTCCTGTTCAGCCCTCAAGGCCCATCCAGATGCCCCGTCCCAGGCTCAAGGCCCAGCCTCCAAGGCCCCACAGCTCCTGCGCCCACCCCTGCAGCTGCCCCCCTGCCTGTGCCCCCAGCTCTTACGTCACTGTCCCCTTCTGTCTCCCCCGCTGGACAGGGCAGCACCAAGGCAGACCTGGTCCGGCCTGGCACACAGTGGGCATTCCACCCAGGCTGAGTCACGCACGACCCACACTTGCCCAGCTCACTCTGCAGGCTGGGTGCGGTGGCCTTGTGCCCACCCGGCAGTTGGAACTGTCCTTCCTGCTTGGGAGGTGCGGCAAGGCCCAGGCGGCGAGTAGGGGCTGTGTGGCAGATGTGCAGAGGCAGCACCAGCCTCAGCGCCAGCCCCTAGCAGAGCACTCAGCTGCCAGGCCTCGCCTTGAGCAAGGGCCACACGTGGGGCAGATCTGGGCCGAACCAGCCCAGGGCGGTGCCTGTGTGCAGGGCGGGAGGACCTCCAAGGCTCCTCGCGCCGCATGGACCTGAGCTGGGGGGGTGGCAGGACCACCCACTCGTCCTGACAGCCTCTCTGGGCATTCGCCGCAGGTTGGTGCTCAGAGTGGGACGCAACATGCGGGCCCCAGATGCTGCCCGGCGCCAGCCTCGGCTTCCGGGTGGCCTGTCTGGCTGCCACCGCACTTGGCGTGGGTCACAACAGCCCTTCTCAGAGATGCTGGCTGTGCCCTGCTCTGGTGGCAAAGTGCTCCAGGAAGGGAAGGAGGAAATGGTGGTGGACTCAAGAGGGAAGATGGAAGGCGGAGCAACCCTCCCGTGGGGGCTGGGGCCAGCAGAGCCTGGCCTGGCTCCCACGCCGGGTCTCTGCCTTGCTGTCTGCAAGGGGGGTAGGCTGCCAGGCCTCTGGTGAGACAGGCTTGGGCTCTAGTCCCACGGCTGCCAAGGTGGTAGGAGGGTCCTTGCAAGGTGCTCGGACCCCTCACCTCCTGGACATCTTTGCAGCACAAGGGAGACTTCAATCCCTCCTGGGAACGAGGCTCTCTGGACGCCCAGAGCCAGGTTTCCACAGGAGCTTCCCTTGGTCACCCCAGCCCCTGGCCTGTTGCTGTGGTCCTGGTTTTCAGGACGGATGATGTTCATGCCAGGGCAGTCTCGAGGCTGTTCTGTGGCCCCAGACCCTCTGCGTGCGCTCAGTTAACTGGAGCTGTCCAGGGAGGCTGCTGTGGTTCATGACCCAGGATATTTATTTAGGAAAACCCAGTTCCTACACAGGTCCTGGTCTTGGAAAGCAGTTGACAGCACCGAGCTACCAATGAAAAGGGGCTCTGACCCTCTCTCAGGCCTCTCTTGCTAATCGAACACTGTTCAGTCTTTTGACTAAGGGGTGAGTGGAGTTCACCCGCGTCTTAACAATTGTGAAACTATTTCTCCTAAAGGTCATTTAATAATAATAAATAATAATAATAATAATAATAATAATAATAATAATAATAATAAATACACAACGGAGGTATAGAAGATAATGAAAGAGAAGTCTATAATGAACCTACTCTCTGAACTTGACCGGCTCGGACCAAGCAGAGGCCCAGGGGGACCTTTGAAACCAGCAGCAGGCAGGGGGGAGATCCTGCAGGGTAAGGCACCAGCAGCGGTGAGGTGGGGGGAGCGAGACGGCAGGGCTCCTGGCAGCCCTGCCAGCCTCTGTCCCAGGTGAATTTCACAAGCTTCCTGCCTGAGCAAAGGTTGTCCTGACCTGTGGCTCCCACCCCTTAAATAAACCTGCACCCCGCTTATCTGCAGACTTCTGAGTCACCGAAGGGGAAGGCGGAGCGAGGCCCAGACAGAACCCTTGCCACGCTTTCGGGAGCCAGAACAAAGCCCGCCTGCCGGCACTGACCTTGCAGTCCATGCTCAGTATGTGCTGAGCGATCACCTTGGGGTCGTTGCTGCTGAAGAGTTCCTTCGCGCGCTTCAGCATCGCAGTCTCCAGGGGCTTGTTCTCGGGGGGCAGGAGCTTTGACTCAAAGTCGTTGGGCCTGAACGAGGAGGTGGTCTCCAGGAGGGGCATCACAAACGTGCCCTTGTCCTCCGGCCCCTCGTCTGTCTGCGAGGCTGGCTGCCCCCAAGGCCTGGCCCCGTCGTCGTCATCGAGAATCAAGTAGTTGGTGCCAGAGCTCCGGGGACCCGGTACCCCGTTCTGCTTGGCGGTCAGCAGCTCCACGTAGCTGTCCTGGCCAGGGAAGGGTGGCCGTACCCCCCGGTCACAGCCCGTGGCGAAGGATGGGTTGAGTTCACAGTAGTTGGCCTCTCCGTGGAGCCAGGGGGATGGGGACGGTGGAACCTTGAGGAAGGGCGCCTTGCAGGGCTTGGGGGGCGGTTTGGGGCACAGCTGGCTGTCTGAGCCCCTGAGGGCCTCCCCTGCCCTAGTGTCCGAGGACACCCTCCGAACCACCGCTGGGCTCAGCGTGGGCTCGCTGCCCGTCCGGAAGACAGGTGAGTTTGGAGAGGGGCTTGTGTCCAGACCGGGGGACTGTGGGGGTGGTTTACAGCCTGCGGAAGATGAGAGAGGGTCAGGGAACATGCAGTTGTCTGGAGAACACAAACTAAGACTCGCTCCTGACCTCAGGTTCTGAGCTCTTTCAGAAGGAAACTCACCATTGCCCACGATACGCCCGTCCTAGACAAGTCTCGGGTATTTCGAGGGCTAGGCGGGCCCCACCCCACTCTGGGGGCAATTGTAAATTCCGGTGACGGCTGACAAACGGCCAACAATGTCATTTTATGGTCCTGGGAGGCTAGTACGGTCAGAACGGGAGGGCATACGTGCGTCTGGAGGGCAATGAGTAATCTAACCTTGCCTGAAGACAGACACGTCTTTGGCCATATAACATGAAGGGCACTGAGTCACTCTCAGAGGCAGGGTGGATCCCCACCAGCTTCAAGGGAAAGCTGGGACACCAGGATGGGGACGAAAGGCTGAGACAACCCAGGTGGAAGCAGTTCATAAAGGGGTGCTGGGAAATCACCTCAGTCCCAAGGAAAGTCAGTTATAAAAATGAAGAAAAGCAGTTCCATGTCCTACTAAGAGAACTGCTTCTAGGTTTCTCCACACCTCACACCTCTGATTCTTCTAACAGCAATGGAGAGGAAGCTGCTATCCTAGGAGCCTTGGCATCAGGCACTCACCCTCTGCCCTGGGGGACGGGGGGGGGGGGTGTTACACTAAGAAGCAAGCTCACTTGTCACCAAGATGACTTCTTGTTAGCAAGCGGGCTTTCTGAAGGATCAGAAAATCTGGGTTCAAATTCTGGGTAGCTACACCAGGTGGATGACATGGACAGGTTCCTTTCCCTCCGTGCCTCAGTTTCCTCAGCTGCACAGAGGGGGAACGACTGTACCTACCATGAAGGCTGGTGATAAGGTTTGAAAGCTGGCACACAGGGCCCATGCAGCTCAGTGCCTGTGTCCGATACACGTCCACAGACCCTTCCCCCACGAGTCTCTCTGCAGCGGAGACTCATTCCCCCAGTGAGGCCAGGAAAAGACTGAAGGAAATCAGCATCGGACTGTTCCCCTCTTCCCTGAAACCTACCAATTGGCAGGTAGCTTTCCGACTGGTGGGCTTTGAGGGACAAGGCTCGTCTTTCCTGCATGTGGTCCAGGCAGGCGGGCTGGCTCCCACTCTTCTCTTTGTTTCTGAAGCGGAAGACAAGCGGGGCAGAAACGTGTCATTAAATCATAAAACCTTTAGGTAGCGTCATGGAAAGTTTTTTCAAAAAAATTTACTGCGCAGAGCGGGAGTGCTGGAGCACACCCGGACACAGAAGGAATGTCACCCGGAGGAGGAACTGCCCGCAGGGCGATCAGCACGACCGGTCCCTGTGCTCCGTCCCCACCACGGCCCCGACCGGGCCTGTCTGTCCCGGAGGCCACCTCCGAGCCTTCCCATTCCTTGCACAGAGCAGGCTCGCGGTTTCGTGACACCCTCGGGAAAATCTGATGAGCTGGAATGTGTACTTTTAACAGAGTCTAAAATTGCTTACAGACCCAGGAGAGATGACTGCTCAACTAACATGGGTTTTGAACACGCTTCACTGTGTCACCGGAAGGAGGCTATGGGGCAATTTTCATTTCAGTGCAAATCTCAACAGCTCCCCCCAAAAGCCTCCTCACAGCCCTCCCTCCCTCCAGGCTACACTCAGAGCCTCCAGGGTCAGCCTCCTGAAGTGGCAAGAGCTGCCATCTCCAGGAAGCTGCTGGAGACACAGCTCACAGCCACCAGGGGGGAAAAGGTGACAGGTAACTTTCAACATAACTAGCTATATTCCTTCTGTCCCTTTCCAATTCAGACTGGGGATTTCTCTCATTAGCACCAAGGAAGAGACTCTCATGAGCTACAAGAGAAAGTATAGCACCAGCCAGGTTTGAATGCACTCTCATTGGCCCTCCCACAAGCTTAAGTTACAGAAATCAAGACTTTCTTTCCTACCTTTGCAAGCACCGAAGGAATAAACCAACCAACCAAAAAAAAAAAAAAAAAAAAAAAAAAAAAAAAAAAAAAAAAAAAAAAAAAAAAAAAAAAAAAAAAAAAAAAAAAAACACAAAAAACAAAAACAAAACCCCAAACTCCCAGCAACAGAGAAATTCCAGTAACTCCTCAGAGATAAGGCAAGACAGAGAGCAAATTCCAAAGGCAACGGCGTCTGTGAAGTGATATTTAAGCAGAGATCACCAGGAGCGGTCAGACTTCTTGGCCCAAAACTGGCCTGGAATGCTACCTGGCTGAGCTCACACCTCTGCTGTCAGCCAACCAGGGGGCCTGACGTCAGGGAAGGTGTGGGAGCCACCGCTGGGCAGCGGCTGACAGGGTGAGGGGCCGTCATGCACGCCAAGCCTACCCCACCCCCACATTCAGACCCGGTGACCGGGTTGGTTCAGGACACACTGCTCTCCAGGGCAGCCAGAGGAGCAGTCTCCAGAGTCTTCCTTGGCTCTACATTTTCCTCTGTGAAGACATTCTGTTTAAAATCAGATTTGCTAAGCTGGGCACGGTGGTGCATGCCTGTAAGTGGCAGCCTATGGAGCGTGGCTGGGACTGGGGATCGCGGTTCGAGTCCCACCCAGGGCAACATAGCGAGACCCAGTTCCAAAAAAATAGCTGGGTGTAGTGGTGCGCGCCTGTAATCCCAGCTTCCTGGGAAGCTGAGGCTGGGGATTGCTTGAGGCTGTGGTACCCCAGGGAATGTGAACCTGCAGTTTTATGGGGAAAACAGCGAGACCTAGTCTCAAAAATAAATAAACAAACAAACAAACAAACAAACAATAAATAAATAAATAAATAAATAAATAAATAAATAAATAAAATTCAGATTTGCTGAGGGCAGACCTCCTAACACCACCCTGTGCATCACCCAATCTACCCTGGCTCTGTCTGGAACAAACTTCCTGCTCCTCAGTTAAACAGATAAATCCCGCTCCCAAAAGAAACAAGAAAAGGTATCTTTTATATATGGGGGGAAAAACTCAAGTCCAATCTTATTACTGTGAAAGAGAGATTTCCTAAATATTACACAATGCCTGCCTCCCTCCCAGCAACTTCCCAGCTCCTTGATTCCACTGCCCAGTTGATAATAATGGTGAACATCCATTTTGCTGGCACTGCTCGAAGAACCTGGCATCTCCGTGTACCCGGGTGAACCACGGTGCACACGCACGTACCTTCCTCACCCTCACAGCCCCATCTTTCTTTCAGATGAAAACTGAGGCCCAGGGAAGCCAGCAGCTTGCCCATGGTGGACCTGCTGGTTAGCGGTGGCCAAGCTCCTGAGCCCAGGAGAGTCCACAGCCAGACATGCCCCAGCAGCATGGCTATAATGGGTGTTACTCACACCCTCGCCTTTTGCTTCCGGAATCTAAAGTCTAGAATTTACAGTTTAGCTGGGTGCAGAGGCAGGCGCGAGCCTATAATCCTAGTCACTCGGGAGGCAGAGACTAGGAATCACTTGAGTCTACGGGTTCAAAACTACCCCAGGTGACGCAGCAAGACCTAGTTTCAAAAGAAAAATAGCCGGGCGTGCTGGTGCACTCCTGTAATCCCAGCTACCAGGGAGGCTGAGGCTAGGGATCACTTGAGTCCATGGGTTTGGGACTACTCCAGGCAATATAGCGAGGCTAGTCTCAAAAAAAAAAAAAAAAAAAAAGAATAGAATTTATAGTGTATGAAATTTCCCAGGGGGAAGGCCGGTAAGTGGAATAAAACTGGTTTAAGCGTGGAAGCCTAGAAGGAGAGCTGTGCCTCCAAGAAGCCGGAGGTTGGTCTTCCTTCTACCTGACCCCCTCTCCCTGCTCGCCTTTCTTGGCACAGAAGACATGCAATCAAGGACAAGGACCCTTAGCTCCACACACAATAGGCCCCATGTAGACAAAGACGTGTCACTGTCAGTGAATATCGGGGCCATCTCAGCTGGATGCCCCACCCTCTGAGCTCTGCCATCCCATCCCCAAGGTTCAGACTACAGTCCCTGGGCTCTCATGTCCATGAATTCCTGTCTATTCTTGCTGCATCAACCACCCTTTCCATGTGCTATCAGCCCAAATCTGACCCACCAGGCCTAACTCCCCTCCTGAACCTCAAAACCCCTGACCATAATGCTGAACATTGGCACTCAGCAAGCATGCGATGCTCACTTGAAACAGCAGCTTGTCTTCCCTCCTAGTCTGACTCCCCTTTCCCACACTCCTCACAGAGTCCTGGGAGCCTGCCCTCCCCATCTAGCTTTCCCCCTTCTCCACCCACACATCTTGACCTGATGGGAAGACTGTGTTCCATCACAGCTCTGTCCTCATCCTTCCTGCACCACTCCCTTACCTTCTATTCTCACCCTTTCTCCATGCCCAGTCTTCGAGTTCCCTTAGCCCCTAAGCCTCCATGCTCTGCTGGGGTCAGCTCCCTAAAGCTACCCCTGCCAGTCTCTTACACAGACCTTCACTCCGACCCCACGGTCTACGCACTCCAAGCAGTTCTTGCCCTCTTCTCTCTCACTCACGTACCTGCTACGCCCCCCGCACCTGTACCCCCTTTCCCTTTGTAGCCTCTATGCAATGTTCCCCAGCCTTCAGACCAGCCAGAGTCCCAGCTCCTCCTCAAGTCTCTCCTGGCCAGTTGGCCTCTCTCCTGCCTCAGCAATTTGTTTTGGGTATCAACTCAGCTGGGAACAGAACGTGCACTGTCTCGTGACTGCTACCCCAGAACGCTGTGTCAGGGTAACATCTTTCAGTGTTCCCTCTGTTCCTGGGTGAGCCATCTAAGCCTGGGCTCACCCAGGGTGGCCTGCAGGCTCCCCACACCCCCCAAGGGACCCCAGACGCACCTGAGGAGGTTCCCCCTGAACAAGCTCTGCTCCCGGGCCTGGGCACTGCCCACAGTGAGGCTCAGCCTCTTGGCGATGTCTGGCCTCCCCTCAACCAGGCTGCCCTCCCGGGCCCGGCCGGGGGAGGTCCCGTAGCGCTCTTCCAGGCACCGCAGGGGCACCGTCCTGTTGATGGGCTGGAAGATGATGGCTCCGCTCTGCTGGGAGATGGGTCGGCGGTTGCCCACGTAGCAGCGCACCAGGCCCGGGATGGAGTCGAAGCTCTCCATCTCAAACTGGTACTGCACGCGGCTGTAGGCCTCGCTCAGGCGCTGGACCGTCCGGCTGATCTTAAAGTGCTGAGCGAGGTTCTTCCACTGACAGGTCAGGACAAAGTTTCCGGGGCTGGACAGTGAGTCCCGAACCAGGAAGTCGCCGTCTCGCTGCACGAGGCTTTCCGACACCTTTGGGAGAAATGGAGGATGTGGAGAGGGAAGGGCAGGTTGATATTCTCTTTAAAGATGTCTCTCTCCCTCGAGTCTGAGTCAACAGGAGATACTACTTTTTTTTTTGAGACCAGGTCTCACTGCTTTTGCCCGTGGAACCGCAGGTTCACGTTGCCCAGGGTACCACGGATTCAAATAATACCCAGACTCAGCTTCCCAGGTAGCTGGGATTACAGGCGTGCGCCACAGGACTTTTTTTTTTTTTGGAACTAGGTCTCGCTATGTGCTCCCAGCAGGACTCGAACCGTGACTCCTGGCCCTGGCCGCGGCTTCCTAGGCTGCCGCTTACAGGCACGCGCCACCGTGCCTGTCCATAGATACTACTTTCATGTCTCTTTTCCCTCAGTCGACTCGCTACTTTTTCAGACATCAACAGCTGCCAGGCACAGTGGCGTGTGCCTTTAATTGCAGCCTATGGAGTGAGGCTGGGACTAGGAATTGCTTGAATCCGTGGGTTCAAGAGCTGCCCGAGGCAACATAGTGAGACCTATCCCAAAAAATAGCTGGGTGTGGTGGTGTGCAGCTGTAATCCCAGCTACCTGTGAAAATGAGGAGCTCTTGAGACCAAGTCTCAAAAAAAAAACAAAATAAAACATCAAAACCTGAGGAGACCCACTCATGTATATAGCAACCATTTTTTGACTGCCTACTGTGTGCTAAGTGGTCACTGAGTTTGTGGCATAGCTGAGGCAAGGAGAGTCCCCTTCACCAGGGAACATCTACCTGAGTGATACTGCGTAAGCAATAGACACGGTGTGTCAGATGTTGTAAGTTAAGGGAAAAGTAAACCAGGAAGGGAGATAAGTGTTCATGACTGTCTTTTGAGTCAGAAGGATGTCCGGAGATGGTATTTACACAGAACTGCAAGATCGAAACTGACAGAAAATAATAAGAAAATTTTTCTTTGGTGGATTCAATCCCGTTTCTCCATCTCCGACACTGGAGGAAGGTGGCTCCCTTCCTCCCCTGGTCTGACTCCCTTTCCCCACACTCTTCACAGAGAGTCCCGGGTACCTGACGCCCCAGAACACCTTGCTCTCCCCCTTCTGCACTCACAGATCTTGATTCACCAGGAAGTCTATCTTCCATGACAGCTCTCTCCTCACCCCTCCTACACATCTCCCTTGCCTTCTACTCTCAGGACACCCTTATGCCATGTCACCCTCAAAGTCCCCTCATGGACAGCCCCTCTCCAGGCCCAGTGGAAGGGAGGAAGGCCACAGGCAGGTGCAGCTGGACTCAAATGTGAGATCTGGGCCACCAACTACTCTCCAGGGAGCCTGGGACCAAGCCAGGTTGGGTGTCTGATCTCAGGCTGGGGTATACATTTGCACACAACAGACGCAGTGTTGGGTGGCCATCAACACTCAACAGTCATTGGCTACGATGAGGCTCATGTTCAAGGCAAACTTGAACTTGTGGCAGCCAGACTCCTAGGTTTGCGTCTGGCTCTGCTGTATGACTTCAGACAAGTTATATAATCTCTTTGCAGTTTGGTTACATCACCTGGTAAACAGGGATAATGATATTACGTACAGAGTAGCTATAAAGATCAAAAGGAGGACAGTGTTAACTCTAATGATTATTAATCTGGGAATGACATCTAGCTGAAAGTTTACCCTCATGGCAGGTGGGAAACAAAGTTAAAAAAAAGGAGTGGAAAGGAGCTAGGATTGCAGTAAGGAGAAGGATGGTGGTGAAGAGCTGCTGGTTTTATAAACTTAGACAATTTCCCCAGAACATTTTAACATTTGATCAGAATAGTATGGAACCATGGTTCCTTTAAAATTCCACCTTTGCTTTTGAAATGTTTTCACACAGAAATTTCTTGCAACTGAGCCTGAGGAAATAATTACAGGTGTGAACACAGTAGTTCTCTGAGAGGATGTTTGTCACCGTGTACAATAAACAGCGGTGCACGCCTATAATGGACATCCAGCCAATGCAGGATGCTACAGAGGAGTATGTATAAAAGGAGAATATCATTAAGTGAGGAAAGTGGGCTCCAAAAAAAAAGTATATGCAATATGATCTCACATTTGATTTCAAAAAGCCTGGGAGTGTAGCTATCAAGAGCTCATCGTGATTAGCTCCAGGGGGGAAAATTAGGTAAGAATTTAATTTCCTTCTTTTTTGGCTCTATTTCCTACAACCAAGATTAAACTTAATAAAAAGAAGGTGATAAAGTGAGGCTGAGGGTTATTTCTTGGACAGTTGCTGAGAAACCTGCTGCATTAAAAGTTGTTCACAGTGTGATGCCATGACCCTCCCTGCGCCCTCCCCTCTACTCCAAGGCGCGGTCCTGGGTAGACGTTCACATCACTATGGGACTCCTGGACATTAAAGGACCAGTAAAATGTCCAGGAAATCCCATACCTCAATTCTGAACCAAGCTAACTGATCAAATTCTACGCTAGCAAATAAACACAGGATTAACCCAAAAGCAACCACCCCAGACCTTAAGCAACCCAGACTGAAAGCAACACCCTAGACCTGATGTCTGGGTCCCCTGTGAACTTATTCTGCTCCATTTCAGGGTCGTAGGGCCACCTTCGGGAGGGGCAGAGTGCGGATGATCTACAGAGCACTGGTGGCCTTGCTGTTCCAAGCCACCTGCCCCGGGGGCGTCCTCTCCTCACCTGGAATGAAGTCACTGCCTTAAAAAAAGGAGTGGAAAGGAGCTAGGACTGCAGGCAACCAGCACAGAGTTCAATGACCTGAACTGCAGCATTCACCTTCCGCCTACCCTGGGTGTGCAGACTACAAAGCACCGACTTCTCCTTCATCCTCCCACAGCGGGCACATGGAGGCCTACTTTGGAAGCTTGACCGTGGCACTTCCCAAGGTCCCCTTGCGGATGGGCCTAAGTGGGGTCATCACTGCCAGCTACCGGCTCGTACTTGCTTCTGGCTAGTACGTGGGACTGGCGCCACGTGGCTGTGGCTCGCGACCCTGCCAGGTCACCTGGTTAGGTGTTGTCTGAGAACAGCCAGGTGTGAGCTGGCGGGGACAGGGTACCTGTCGTGGGATGCGGCCGTGGTACCAGGCGTGGCTGCGTAGGTCCTCGCTGCTCAGCAACAGCTCCTCTTCCAGCTCCTTCTTCAGCCTCTCGGGGGTCCTGTCTGCCACGTGCCTCTCCTTGGAGAACTGCAACACAGAGAACAGTCACCTGTCAGGCCAATCTGGTCAGTCAGGGAGACAGTCTGCCTTTGCAGTCAAACCACGGCATTCCTGAAGCCCCACTCGGGAGGGGCGTCTAGAAAGGGTTACCATTAGCTGTGACCTTGTAGTTCTCTGGGCACAAGTGTGTCGTAAGGATGTCACCTGCACAAGGGGCTATGACAGGAGGGTCATGCAAGCGGCTTCTTGGATGAGTCCACTCAGGTAGCAGCTGGAAACATGGGGACCGGACAAAGGTGAGAGAGAGATGTGCAGGCAGGAGGCAATTCTAAGTCTCGGGAAGCTTCCGTGACAGCTTCAGAACTGTCCTGGAGTGTGAGCATGGAGCCGAACAGCAGCCCCCACTGGGCTGGGACCCCCAGCCTGTAGGACAACACTGCCCACAGTGGGTCCCCCAGGTGGTGAGGACCTGGAGTTCCTTGCTCCTGACAAACCCAGCTCAGGCCCTCAGGATTTAGAGTAACTAGAGAGTGATTTTCTGTCTCCTGAACCTGAAAGCGGAGCGTCTAAGTACTTTGCATGACTTAATTTCTTTTTCTTTTTTTTTTTTTTTTTTTTTTTGAGACTAGGTTTTGCTTCTTTTGCCCGTGGAACCGCAGGCTCTCGTTGCCCGGGGTACCACAGACTCAAGCGATCCCCAGTCTCAGCTTCCCAGGTAGCTGGGATTACAGGCACGCACCACCACGCCCAGCTATTTTTTTGGAACTAGGTCTCACTACGGGCCCCAGGCGGGACTTGAACCACGATCCCTAGCCCCGGCCACCTCATAGGCTAAAGCTTACAGGCACGAGCCACCGTGCCCGGCTTAATTTCATTTTTCTCATAGTTCATCCTTATGACAGATGGGGAATGAACTTGAGCAAAAAAACTGGTTCCTCCCCTCGGGCAGTTTGAGAATCACTGAGCGAGGTCACAGCGTGGTGGCCAGGCTGGTTCTGGGGGGTGAGGGGGGTCCACCCTGGCTCCAGGGGTCATTCCGAGTTCACACGGCTACGGCATGTGACCTGAGCTTGGACACCTGCCCAGTTTCCTGCAACAACAGGCTCAGGGGCTGTAGACTGAGGGTCACCTGAGCGGGACAAGGTCTTGTCCTTGTGCTTCCCAAGTTCAGGGCTTGAGTTCAAAAGCCAGTAAGAACCACAAAATCCCCGCTGATCACAACTGCTCTGCCCCTTAGCAAGGCAAGAGCCTCCCAACTCCAGCCGGGCACAGTGGCTCGTGCCTATGAGCTTCAGCCTATAAAGCAGCTGAGGCTAGGGATCGCGGTTCAAGACCGGCTCGGGGCAACACAGAGAGACCTAGTCCCAAAAATATAGCTGGGCATGGTGGCCCGCACCTGTAATCCCAGCTACCTGGGAAGCTGAGGCTGGGGATTGCTTGAGTCCGTGGTACCCCGGGGCAACGTGAGGCTGCGGTTCCATGGGCAAAAAACAGCGAGACGAGACCTAGTCTCAAAAAACAAAAAACTTCCCAACTCCTTCTGCACCAGGGAGCACAGACATGGGAGCTTGCATCTGGACTCTTAAGCCTCCTGTCTTTGGAAATGTTGGCCTGTCTGGGAACTGCTGGAAAAACTCCCAGCTGCTTTCAAGGTGAGGTGCTGGCTTACTAATTGCTTACTTCCTCCCCACCTCCTCCCGGCTCTTCTCCTGGGGCTCTTCACTGGGGAGTGTTTGATGAGCTGAACAGCTATCAGAGAGGCCCTTGTTGGCTGCCCAAGATGCCTGCAGACAGCAGTTTCAGGCACCGCTCTCCGCTCAACACCATCTGCTCCCGTCATTAATTATGTACAGGTACATCAGAAGCCAGTTCACTGGAGAGACTTGAAGATAAAACGTGGGTTGTCAACCAGGCCATATTTACTGTGAGCAGCCTGTCTGTCTTTGCTTCATGCTAAATTCTAAGTTTCATGAGAGCAGAAACCCCATTCTGCCTTCTTCCTTCCCCACTGTCCTCAAGCGATGTGTGAACATATCAGTCACTCAGTCTTTGCTGAATTACAAATGCCTCAAGATGAGGGATGGAATATCAATGACTGCTTTTTCGTTATGAGAGTCTCCCTTTCTGTTTCAAATTACTTGAAGCCCTGTGTTAGCTGGGCATGTAGCCACACAGTTAAAGGATGATATACCTTAATCTCCCTGTTACGAGAGAGATGGTCACATGACTAAGTTCAGGTCAAGAAAGGGGAAACTGCAACGTTGGTGGGATGTCCGAGCTGTGATGGCTGGAGCTGTTGCACCCATCCCAGGCCATGAGGCAGAAGCTACACTCCTAAGGAATGGGTGGGGGAAAGGTGCCTGCATTCCTCTTAAGTGTGGAGCCAACACACCAGTCCCAGATTGCCCATCTTTAGGTCTCTCATGTGATCTGAGTTAAAGTCTGTTATTTTGGATTTTCCAGTCACTGGATGTTTAACTAAATCCTGATACTGTGACTCTAGTTCCTAGCTTGTCACTCTAGCAGTATATGCTTAGCCTAAATCCCTCTGCTACATCTTGGGTCATTTCTTGGTTTGACCTCCGACACTGCAGAAATCAGCTGGTCCTATTTCCTGCGAACCTGTCCACAGGGATTAAGTTTTTTGATCTGCATGAGTACAGTTTCTACCTGTCTACAGAAACTGTACTCATGCAGATCAAAAAACTTAATCCCTGTTTCTCTTTGTATTCTTCTTCCTGACACCCTATGCTTAAGGCTACTACTACTACTACTACCCCAGCACTCTCTCACCCTCTCTCATAAACAGCAAGGTTTTGTTTTTTGTTTTTTGTTTTTTTTTTTTTGAGACTAGGTATCACTATGTTGCCCAGGGTAGTCCTGATCCCATGGACTCAAGCGATCCCCAGCCTCAGCCTCCCAAGGCTGGGATTACAGGCACATGCCACCACACTCAGCTATTTTTCTGAGACTAGGTCTTGCTATGTTGCCCGGGGTAGTCTTGAACCCTGTGGACTCAAGCGATTCCTCGCCTCAGCCTCCCGAGGCTGGGATTTAAAGGTGTGTGCCACTCATAAAATACAGCCAGAGCTCAACTCTGGCTGTATTTTATGAGACCCTGATCTTATCAACTGCGATAGTGCTCCTGCAGAGAACTTTCATAGGTCATTAACCCCATGGTGGGTGAGGGGTGACTACGTAAGAAAATCTGGCAAAACAGATCTTAGAGAGTCCCATGATTAGCATCTGTGTTCCCTGGGGACAGGAATGAAATTCCTGCTTTCTGGGAAGGGTCACTGTCCCCCTTATCTGAACACTGACAGTATTCTGTTGGCATCCCCCAAAACCACCAATCAGTGCTCTCAGCACACCCTTCTCTGCTGCCGCGTGGGAAGAATTGAACTTTTCCCTGAAGTGCAGTCATTTCTATCACAGCCAAAGCTAGTTTTTAGTTATGGCTATAAAATCATTTCCAGTGGTTTAAGGACATTACAGTAACTCATCTTTGCGATCAACAGTGTCCTCCGAAATTCTGACTGATTCTAGGAAGATCTTAAGGCAATCCTCTTGCTTTTCCTATGCTCTGAGGAAAAGGTAGAAAAGTTCTTACATAATATTCACTGTTATTCTGTGCACAGCCCAGAATTAAGCACGAAGAGAGACATGTGATCTGTCTTGTCCCACACACCCACAGTTTCCAATCTCAGGAAAATAGGAGGCTACAAGGACAGCACGCAATCCATTCGCGCTCCTGCACTCTTTTTTCCTAGCGCATATTCTCCAACTCTTTGTCCAAGTTTCTGTAGAAATTTAATGTGCACCAGGCGTGGTGGCCTCTAATTCAAGCGCTGGAAGGCAAGAAGAGCCTGGGATCACTTGAGTTCGTGGGTTTGAGACTACCCAGGGCAACATATCAAGACCTGGTCTCGAAAAAAGAGCTGGGCATGGTGGCAGGCGCCTGTAATCCCAGCTACCTGGGAAGCTGAGGCTGGGGCTCACCTGAGTGGATCAGGACTACCCGGGCAACATAGTGAGATCTAGTCTCAAAAAAAAGGAAAAAAGAAAGAAATTTAATGTGCTTGAAAGCCTGGCTGAACCAAGTTATCTTCAATGCCTGTGGTGGCATAGGGCAGTGGGCATCTGAGACAGAGGTCATTGTGACCCCCAACCCCACCCCAGCACATAAAACCTACTGTGCTCTCTTGGGAAGTTTACACTGAGCAGAAGTACAGGACTCAACGGTCCCTTGAATTTTATATTCTTCAACAGCCAGGCAGAGACAGCAAGGAAACGCAAGAATAATTAATCTTTCACACAAGTGCTACATTAACAGTGACCACATTAATGCAACTTTCTCTCGAGTTCAAGTTCACTAACTCTTCACCCCTGACTCTTCACTTCCTTCCTAGAAGGGAAGTCTGAGTCCTTGTTTCCCAGGCTTGTCTTGGATGGGGGAGGGAGGGGAGGGGGAAGGGGAGACAGAGAAGGCTAAAGATGGAGACAGAACTGGACGAAATTGGTTTTTGGAGCACCAGGAGGGGCTCTGGGCCCCAGCTTCCCTGAATTCCATCCCACAGAGCAGCTGGGGCGCAACCTCCAGAGGAAGGAAAATTGCAAAGCTTAGGATCAGGTTCATTCCAGGGATCAGATCCTCCCATGGCCGCCAGGAGAGAAAGCTGCAGGCAGAACCTTTGGAAGGGGTTCTTTTCGGGAGTGGGTATAAGAACAAGTACACAGATGTACTTGCAAGAATGCAAGGAAGGATCAGAAACTACTATGTCATGGTTAGCCATTCACATGACTCCACTTCTGAAACTCCATCGGCTTTGACGTCTGAGCTGAGAGGCAGGTAGATCGCTAACTAGGGCAAATGCAGGGGGTGGGGGATGCCCACACTCGTTCCATCAAACTGAAGTTTAGTTAGAAAATTCCTAAATTACTATATTTGTCACTTTTTATGAAAATCCTAGTTTAGCTACATCTTTCCTATCACCAGAATTTAATAACCCAGGCGGGTGGTTGTGCCTGAGCCAAGGACAGTGACATGACTCCTTCCTTCCTTTTTAATGTAGCAAATAAGTTTAATGCACGGACCACATGATACAGGCTGCTTAAGGCTTAAGGAGGTATTTTTGTTCCTCCTGAGGATGCTAATAACACCAGCGTGCCATTTTAAGCTGATGATAAAGAAGAGACCAGATATTCCAGCAAGGTCATCCGCAGCCTGCTCGGTTTTCTCTCGGACCTGAGAGTGGTGAAACCCTCCCCAGACTCCCTTCATGCCTCTATTCTACACCATCTTCTTTCACCTGCCACTTGGGAAGTTCCCCAGACGTGGTGCCTCTTCCTAATGAAAAGCTTCTTTGGTGGAAACAATTTTGTGTTTCAGAGTTTGGCTTTGTTTTAAGCTTCAAGCGACAGGACTTGGCTAGGTCAGTAACATGTCAACAGATGTTTAAAAAGAGCAGGGTTTGAAGAGCACGGGCCAGCCTGCCCCTTCATCCAGAACTCGGTGCCCTCGGTCACTGTGCCACTGACTGGCTACATGGTCTGCACATCAGGGTTAAACACATGTGATGAGATATTAATAAGGACGCAGTGGATCCATATCTTGGAAGCACTTAGAACAGACCCTGGCACAAGGCACTGCCTTGTTAACAGAGACTTAGAAAGCAGCCCATCTTGTTTTATAAAATAGAAACTTCACACTTGGGTGTTTAAGGTCCAATGCCAGGAGGCCTGGGTAGGTGTTTGGGAAGGAAGCAGTTAAGGAAAGCAGCAGGATGCCTGTGTGAGTGCCAGCTGGTCGCCTGGCACAGGGCTCCTCAATCCTCTGGAGAAACCTAGCTGCCTGCCCCACACCTCGCAGCTCTGGTCCAGTTACAAGGACAGGCCAGTCCTCGCTTGCTGAGACAGGCTCCAAAAATCATGCCTATCACTCTGAATCTGAAATGAATGTCTGTGCTGTCCCACAAGTCCCTGGCAAGTCTGGTCTTGACAGGCCGGAATAGCCGGAGCCTGGGAGATGGTTGGAAAACACATTCTGGAGGCGCAGAGCCAGCTGCTTGGACGTGCCGGGAACCTCGATTAACACGGAAACCCACATTTCAACAGTTCTCCGAGAAAGGAAAAGCAGTTCCAGCCTGGGAGGAATGGAGGTCTTGAGACGGCTGAGAGACATTAGCCTGCATTTCAAATCAAGCACAACAATGCAACCGGACCAAGGAGGCTCACATTCCTAAACCCAGGGCGAGGGACCTTGTGCTCGAAGGCATCTGTGGGAAAGCCCAGAGGAGGCCGTGGACACTTATTTGCATGTAGGAGACAGTGTAGAGGATTAGAAAAAGATGGCATCTGCATTATAATTAATATTTCTTTTACTCTGCCTCTAAGAAAAACTTCCTGGTTTGCACAGAATGTTAAATTGTGCAAATCACCAGGAAAGATCCTGTCCCCAGGCCCAGGAGCTGAGTGGGCAGGGAGGCATGGCAGAGGCACCATTTGGGGGCTGTCAACAATCATGACCAAGCAGTTTTGTCAATTGTGGGCTGCAAGCCGAGATGCTGGCCTGGGGCCCCAGCCTCAGTTTCCTTCAGACCACACACAGAGAGGCAGTTTAACACACCCCTGAGCTGCGGACACACACTGTCTAGGCTGCAGCCCTGCCTCTCCTACACTGTAGCTGTAGTCCGGGCAAGGAACTCCACCTCTCTGCTCTTTGGTTTTCCCTGTGTCATGAGAAAGGTCGCCGTGGCCCTTTGCAAAACAGGGAGAAGGAAGGGAGCATGAGGAGTAAGGGTTGGCTCTTGGAGACAAAACTTGAGAACAGGACTGACATTTTGAACATTTGGTTAAGAGTCTTTGGGGCTGGCTTGGATGAAGGTCTGGTGGTGGAGGAGAGGGTGGATGCTTGCAGAGGTGCAAAAGTGGCCTGTGATATAAATGTATATTGTGTGTGTGTGTGTGTGTGTGTACAGCACTGGCTTGGTAAGAGTTAGCAGAGACTTACACACACACACACACACACACACACACACACACACACACTCCACCCCTTCTCCCCCCTTCGGGAGAGGGCTACCTTTTCTCCCCCTTCAGGAGAGTGCCACCTTTTCTCCAAGCACAGGATAGGATCCCATCTTCCTGGCCATTGCTGGCTGATCCAGATAATGCACCTGGCCCCATGTGGGCATAATCAGAGTTCTTTCTGGGATTTTTCTAGACGGAACTGCATGAAGCAGACATTCTGTTCGCTCTGGTGACAGTGTCATGAGACTCAAAGTATGGAGGCAGCTTCACCCTGTGCTTCCTGTCAGGAGGATCCGAGTGGGCTGAGAGACTGAAATCAGCAAAGGAGCAGGTGCCCGGGGCAGGTCCACCCCCAGGCTGGGCTGGTGACGTCAAGCAGCACACTCCCCTGTAACCTCAGCTAGTTTGGGCTGCTGGAGTCCAGTCCCTTGTGACCCCAGGGGACCTGATCTTGGAAGGCAAGTTCTGCAGGCTAAGTAAGGGGTTAACCCTTCACACTCTGGTTAGTGAGAGCACTGAAAATCTCTGCCCTGGAAGGCAACAGGTACAAAAAGATGCTTTTAGACAGATCGATCCGGCTGCATTTGAGCAGAATGGACTGCACAGGGTTGAGGCTGGAGGCACCAGGCCAAGTTCAGGGTCTGTTTTAAATGTGCTGATGATGCCCCAAATCTTCATCTCCTCTCTTGGTGCCACAGTAGGGATTTTTACCTGAATTCACTTCAGAGCTTGGATTTCAGTGTGGATAAACTCAGCTTATCTTCTTATGAAGCCTGATCTCCCCCTTTCTGTGACCGGGTTACCTTCTCTGCCCTCATTACCCAAACAGGAACCCTCTGAATTGGCTTTCACTGATTGAGAAGGTCCTGATTCCACTCTTGCCAATGTCAGTTCTGATGCCCAGATCCTCAGTTGAGGGTAACTTGGCTCTGTTTTCCCTGACCCTCACTACAAGCCTCAAACTTTCCTAGCCCCCTTCTCTGCTCCTACAACCCACCACCCTCTCAAAGCCTCACACCTCTCCTAGCTTAGAGCCCTCTGTCATGCAGTGCCCCACCAGGGCAGACCGGGATCCAGAGTCTCTTCCAGCCCCACTATGTCTAGTTTTCGTTCTCAGGGATCAGACCCTGCCCATGGGGGACACAGAATCCCATTCTGCCCTGCACCCACCCCTGAATTTTTTTTAGAGACTAGGACTCACTGTTGCCCAGAGGAGTCCCCAACTCAGACTCAAGTGAACCCTAGCCTCAGCCTCCCAAGTAGCTGGGATTGCAGGTGTGCGCCACCACGCTGGGCCATTTTTTTGAGTCTAGGTCTCACTATGTTGCCCAGGGTAGTTCGAACCCTGGACTCAAGTGATTCCTAGCCTCCATCTCCCAAATAGCTGGGATTACAGGCACACACCACCACGCCCAGCCCCATCCCTGAATTTTGAGCACATTCCTTGACACTGCAGTGAGCTAAACCACCCACGCTTGTCACCTGCTGACACCACCTGCAGGGATCCCAGGCATCCGGGTCTGAATCTACCAGGAAGCCCAGCTCATATAAGGGCTGTGGACATCTATGCGGGGCGCTCCTGTGGGTCTGCAGAAATAACCTGCTGAAGCTTGGTTAGCAGGGGACAGAGGCAAAGCCATGGCCATTAGATACGGTGATGATGAGTTAGCAGATTTGAAGCCTTAATGCTTTCTTAGGGCTTTGCTTTGGTTCGTGGGTAACTGAGGTGTGGGGAAATATTGGTTATGCTGCCAAGGTCTCAGAGTTGCTGGTAAATAAAATACAAAGCCTATGAAGCAGCCGGGGCTAGGGATCACGATTCAAGTCCCAGCTGGGGTCCTTAGGAAGACCTAGTTCCAAAAAAATAGCTGGGTGTGGTGGCACGCACCTGTAATCCCAGCTACCTGGGAAGCTGAGGCTGGGGATTGCTTGAGTCTGTGGTACCCTGGCCAACGAGAGCCTGCATTTCCATGGGCAAAAATAGTGAGACCTAGTATCAATCAATAAACAAACAAATAAATAAATAAAATAAAATACAAAGGTTTCTTAAAGCAGTCCTTTTTTCCATTTTGGTTGTAACTCCATCCTCATGCGCACAGATGGGGGATCCTGGCCACAGGACCCCTCCACGGCTCCCTGACACAATCCTTTATGCCCCTTGTCCAGGCTTCTGTTGCAGGGTAACAGAAACAGCATGATTGTGCGTAGTTGCACGGCCTAGTGGGAAAGGGGAGGCTCAGAGGGGAGTTGCACGAGGCAGGCAGGGGCCTGGAAGTCACAACAAACATGTCTAGTGTTTATACCTGCAGAGACTACCCCCCCCCCCATGAACTCTGCACAGTGGATCCAGTCTGCGATGCTTGATGTGCCTCTGGAGCCCAGGCTAGACCAGCACCCAGCACCCAAGCTTGCTGTTTGCCCTCCACATGGCAGGTTCGTTGTCACTGGGGGTGGGGTGAAGATAGCTGGGAGACTAGTCAAGCCTAGGTGACCTTGACGACCTTTCTAGACTCTGCCAGCTAGTGGCTGTTGGTCCTGGGGACTTCAAGTCCATTTCACAGGAGTACCCGACTTTATCTGGCTGCAGGTAAAGCTCTGGCTGCGTCTGACACACAATGGCACTCATTTGAAACATGCTGTGGGTTTGAAGCCCTCTTCAAAGAGGACTTGTTGCCATGGAATGCAAATTTATTTCCTTTAGGAGTATTTTAGAAATCCATGAGATTTTAGAAATATCTTGAGAAGCTCAAAGTTCGAACAACCAATTTCCCCTTAAACAGAGATTTGCTTAATCTGATTTCAGTCCCCAGTCAACAATTCCTGAGCTTCTGAGCAGCGCTACCTGGTTCTACCTGTGCAGGTGAAGCTGCCCACCTATAGGAAGGTGCTCTCCCTGCTGGCAAGCACTGTGCACACACACATCCCAGCACGAGGTGGCAGACGGGCAGCCTGAGAGGGCAAGAAAGTGGCTTACCCAGGCTGACAGGGCATGGCCTTGGCCATGTGTCTGTCCCAGCTTTGGATGCTTCATTGTGTTTCTTATTGAATTTTTTTTTTTTTTTTGCTCTATTCAGGGTTTTTTTTTTTTTTTTTAAATAATTTATTTATATATATTTCACATCATTTCAGTCCCTGGGGGTCACCCGCCATCTCCCCTCCCCGAAATTGTGATGATTTTCTAGTCATTCCAGGATCAAGGCTGGCAATTTATATGCTTGAAATTTAAAGGAGGGAGACAACCAGTGAAGGAAAGAGGTGACGGCAGAGGAGAGGAGAAGAGGGAGGGAGGGAGGGAGCAAGCTCTGGGCAATGCTATCCCAGCTGGAGCTTAGGGCCACCTCTCCCAGAATGCTACCCAGGCAAACACACACTCCCTTTCTTCTGCCCTGGACAGGTTTATCCAATTGAGGGAGAGGCCAAAACCCAGGCCTCTTGTCAAGCTGTGCCAAACAATTCTACAGGTCACATTTTTCTAGAAATCGCATCCAGAAAGGATGACCAAAAGCAAAAATATAAGCCTGAATAGGGTTCTGTGCAGTGATGTAAAACTGGCCGCGTTTCTGGGCCCGTGTGACCTCTGCTGAGCCAGGCAGGGTGGGGAGGGGGTGCCCCAGGGGACCTGCTGTGAACTGTCACCAGGTGGCCCATAAAGACAGCCTGGCATCTCATAACCACTGCACTGTGGTAAGATGGGGCCATGAAGCCCCAGTCATCACAGACCACAGAGACCTGACACCCCCCACCCTGGAAAGGCGCCTGCTCCATCACCAGGCACAAGTCTGGGTCTTGCTGAGTCTGCTGCATCCAGGGGCACCTTGCAAGTAAACTGCCTTCGCGCGACATGCTGTGGAGGTCCAGAAACCCAGCAGTAGGGTTTGTGGCACCACGGTAGCACGTCTGACTCCAGAAACCCAGCAGCCCCCTTCAGCCCTGCCTTATGTGGAACTTCAAGCAGTGAACTGGTTTATAAGTAAAGTCCAAAGAACATCAAGGACTTCAAGAGATCCAGCTGGTCATTTTACCACTGAAAATCTGCCTTAGGGGATCATGAAGCCAAAGAATGAATAAATCCTAAATATTTCTGCCACTCTTAACTTTGCTCATGGGCTGAAAAGTAAAAACCCAGTTCTGGTCCACCAGCAGGTGTTGCGCAGAGCAGAGGTGTCTGTTCGGCCTGCAAGCTCAGCAGTGCCTAAGCCTCCTTGGGACGGGAGGGCAGGGTGGCATGCTCCTCTGGGCATCACCCCTGCGCAGGTATGAGCCAGTCACGTGTGGGCTGGGATGGGGTATAGGTGGCAGCCCCCCTCTGTTTCACTCTCACTCCAGTCAGTCCTCATCAGGGATGAGAAGAGCACAAATAATCGAGCTACCGATGCAGAATGGCTGAGAGAATGGATAAAGATTCTTTTTTTTTTTAGAGACTAGGTCTCACTATGTTGCCCGGGGTAGTCTTTATCCCGCAGTACTCAAGCAATTCTTAGTCTCAGCCACCCAAGGCTGGGAGTAAAGGCATGTGACACCACACCCGGCTTGGATAGAGATTCTTAACACACATCTCCTGGGCAGAACACAAAGAACATGGAGAGAGCCACTGCTTACAGGACTAGGAGACCAACTAGGGTGAGGACTTATCATGGAATCACGCCTGTGGCCTTACCTGGGGGGCTGGGAGCCAAGATCCCAGTTCAGAGATGCCTTTTAAAGAGAGCAAGGTACTCCTCCCTTGAGGAAGGCCTCAGAAAAGGGGCCTGGGTCCCACAGCAAAGCTGCTAAGTGAGGGAGAGGAGACTAGTCGCACCGGCCATCTGCAGGTACATATCCCCCATCAGGGAATATCCCTATCAACAGGGGCTGGGAGCAAGGCTCCCTAAGCCAGAGGCCAGAACTATGAGGCGAAAAAAAGCAACTAAATTGCACAGAGATTGAACTGGAGGAGACAGCCAGTGAGGAGGAGGCACTGATAGACTCCAAAGGAGCAGACTGTCTGCCCGCTGCAGCAAAGTTAAGACTGAAAACCTGAGCAGGATGGCTCGCCTTGTCCCAGGCCCACAGACCCTCACCCAGGAAAAGGACACGACCACAGAAAAGGAAGAGACCAATGGGCAAAACACAGACCAACAAACAGCCAGGAGAGAGGAATCTGAGTGACCGGAGCAGGGGTGAGGGGCCAGGGGGAGGCCTTCCCAGGGGTACCAGGACCCATGCAATGATGACCAATATTGTAAGAAATTACAAAACAAACAAACCCAGTTCCTCACGGGTTTCACGCACAGCAGCTTTTAGTTAAACCCTTGAATTTCCTTCCTCTGAGGCCGAAGGGACGGGGAGGGCAATGGCATAAATCCTCAAGCTTGCAAGGAAACGGGACGTGGGTTCTCTGCTCACCTTTCACTGATACTTGCTGGCTTTGCGGTGTGTCTAAAAATATTTTATTATAATCCAAAAATAAATAAAGGCTTGAAATGACTAATCCAGCTTGGGGGGGGGGGGGCGCTAAGCGAGACAAGCTAATGACCGGGATGTAAATCAAAGCCTTAACTGCAGTCAATAGTTGACTTTGTAAATAAAAGTGCAAGGGGGGAAAATACCAAATTCAGACTTTCTATGTCTCCTTCTGTAGACAGAAGCAAAAGGCAGGGCGTGGCCAGCAGGCATTTCAGCTGGGTCCAGCCCAGTGGGGGGCGCACAGGCCTCTCTGGCTCCAGAACCCACAGCACTGGCACCACAGCTGAGGAGGTGCCCGGCACACAGAGTCAGTGACAGTTTGTGTATCGATGACAACCGTTGACCGGCAGAAGGCAAGCCAGTGTGCTGCAAGAGCACAGCGCCCGAGTCACACAACGGCACTGCAGCCCGCCCGAAGGAGAGGCCGCGGCTGTTCCCGGGTCTTCCTCTTCAGGTGCTGAGCTCCTGACAGAGAGGGACCACCAGTCCACCCCTTTCAGGAAAGCCGCCCTACAGACAACTCCCTAACCTGCAGGTAGTTGAAGTTCTGCAGAGATAATCAGGGGGGTCCGTTTAAAATGAAGAGCTTGGCTGGGCGTGGTGGTGCATACCTGTTGTCCAAGCGCTGGGAGGCAAGAGGCCCAGGATCGCTTGAGTTCGTGGGTTCAAGACTAGCCTGGGTAACAACGTGAGACCTGGTTTTGGAAAAAAGCAGCCGGGTGCCATGGTGGGCACCTGTAATCCCAGCTACCTGGGAGCCTGGGGATCGCTTGTGTCCACTGCACCCCGGGCAACTTGAGTCTGTGGTACCCTGGGCAACACAGCAAGACCTAGTCTCTACATAAATAAACAAAATCAAGAGCTCGGTGGTCAGTGTACCAGCTAAGCCTTCAGCTAAGCTTGGGGAGCCTGTAAAGCCTGCCGGACTGCTCGATATGTGCCCCGAGATCGAAGCCCAGGGGGCTAAGACAGACGCTGTGTTGGTAGAGGCTACAGTCCGGCTGACAAGACAAAGTCTGAGAGAGAATACACGAAGTCACAGGCTGTTTTGTTCAAGCTCTCCAGCCCACCCGAGGCCAGACAGGGTTCCTGGGCCCTTCTGAGTAAGGAACTGGTAACAGATTTCAATCCAGCATTCTGAAATGCATCAATCAATGTGAGAATGCTCGAGTACCCAGACGATATAAATCTCTTTTCCAAATCCTAGAAAGAATCTCATCTTCAGCACAGATTCCACAGATGGGTTTTGATGCAATTTTGTAATTAAATCTGTGTAACTTATCACACTTGATGCCAGATTTTCACTCCAGTGCCATTAAAAACTGCTTTGTGATTTGCGGTTAGATTAAGATACCTCGTTTTCTTGCTCTATGTGATTTTCTGTTTCACAGACATGATAACACACCTAGCGCAGGCAAGAAAATGCTATCACACCCCCAGAGAGCCCAAATGTAAGAGATTTCATTTTACTCATTATCAAGCCTTTTCAAATGCTTATAAAAAGAGACTCTGAAACCATGAATACGAAGTTTGAGGAGAAGATCTGTGAAATTTCCTTGCTTATCATAGTTCTGAGAAATTCCCATTAAAATTCTGCTGTGTGCAAATGAAAAAAGACTACTTTAATTTTAATTTGTGCAGACGGGAGTGTAGAACTGCAGTCATCCCTTCATCCTCCATGCCAAACTAATTACATCACGGGCATTCTGATCAGCACCCACAGCTCCCTTTGATGTTCAACTCCTGTGGCTTTTCATCCCTGATCATTTCCCAGGCAAAGTTTCCTCGACACTCGATCTGGAAGCTGTTGCTTTTGAAACCCAGTTTTATTTTGATGAAACATCAAGGGACTGAAAATTATTTCCCACTGAAGGAGACTGCTTTTGGTCTGCAAACTGCGGGAGGAATTCTAAGGTTGACAGAACACAGCACTCCCAGCCCTGACAAATAGGGCTCCTCTCCTTCGCAAAGGTTACCCACATGTGCAAGCAATTGCTCAAGGTGCTTGTTATATCACAGACTCTCCCTCGCCACCCTAGCGGGCCGCAGCAGGTTTGCCTGTCATGTTGTCGCCCTCTGGAGAAAGTCCTGTTTACCCTCAGTTTCAGCTCCAAGGGGGGGAGGGAGGTCTCACCTTTCCCTGGTAACAGAACTGAAACACAGTAAGACTGAGATTCGCAGGAGGCCATTTGTTAACATCTTGCCCAGCTGGAAGCGTGGCGGATACCTTCTCCCTCTAGATCAAATTTAGATGAGGACTTTCTGCAGCAGCCCAGAAACCCACAGCTAAATCACCCACCCAGAAGGCTGCCATTTACTGAGATTCTTCATGGTGAGAAAGAAGATGAGTGGCACAGGGACTGGAGCTGGAGGCTGAAGTCACTGGCTACATTTGATGTTTACTGGACTGGTGAGCTGAATGGCTCCAAATAAAAGCCGAACACAAGCCTGACCTATGATACCCCCTTCCGCCATGTCCTCAAGTGACTCCTCATACTATTTCGCCCTCGCTGAGTTGGGGCTCAGGCTGATGGAGACCATGCAAGTGAAATATTAATTGCTGGGTCTGGCAGTGAGAGTCCATTTAGTAATAATAGTGCTTTGTTAACATCTATGAAGAATGAGAAAAACAGAGATTGCCCTGGCTGAGGCAGACCCCAAAATGAGGACTTGAAGATCAGCTGCTCTTCAGAGTTCAGAAAGTGAGGCAATCCAGAGCAGAAATTCTCACCACTGGTAACTCCACCTCATTAGTTCAACATCTATCTCAGTGCAAATTAAAAGTGATCTGGAACGCAGCTGTTCACCAAAATAGACAACAACCCTTGTTGTTGAATGAGAATATCAGAAAATCAAAATCAACTTAATTCAAATACTATCCTTTTCTTTATTTGCCCTGAGTGAACAAAGTGTTTCTGAACACATAAGATGCATCGCGGTTGAAAGGCACTAAGAGATAGGACTGGAAGGAAAAACAAGATATGCCCAACACACAGGAAAATCCAGAATCAGAAAGCCTTCCAGTGCAGGGCGTGGAATAAATGACTTTCCAAATTCTCTCTCTCCAAAATAGTACCATGACTAACAGCTATCTCAGAAGTCTGCTCTGGGACAAAGTACATCATACGTCAGGCCGAACAACATAGTACGTTTTCAGTAAAGCTCAATGATTCATCACAAGTTTGGTTTTGGCCAAACATCAACTCTACCACTTCCATAAGCAAGTCATACGTCCCTTTGAAGGTATACTTCTCCCAAAGGAGCTCAGAGCACTTGTTACCCACATATCTCAAACAAGCCTTAAAACCTACCAACAATGCTAGACGTCCTGCAGAAATGGGGAGACTGTAGATGGACTCAGAGTGACAATACACCCAATATAACTCAGATGTCCCGGGTCTGCATGAAGTCCCTGGAATTAAACATGTAGCAAGAATATTTATATCTAACAAGAGAAAACGAACAAGAGTCCGGGGTTTCATGATTTGCTCAGGTTGAAGTCAGGGACTGCTTGAAACTGGAATTCAAGTCTCCCAAGGCATATAAGGATGTGGAAATATTTAGTTCATGTTTTTTTTTTTTAAAAGAACCTAAGGGGAAGGAGAGGGTTATGTTGAATTATCTGAAGGCTTGGACTGTTACTGTGCTAAAAAAACAAGTCAAATGTTCGAGGTTCAACTTCCCGGGGAAAACAAATCCAGAATCTTTCCTGTGTTATTTCTGGGCGTTTATCTCATACCAACCAGTTTGGCCTCAAAATAGATGTACTCACCATATGGAGGGGAAAATACATGCATCCAAAGTGCTGCTATGCCCTTTGAAATGCAGAAGACAGAACCAAGCGTGGTGGCACACACCCATAACCCAAGTGCTGGGAAGCAAGAGGCCTGGGATCGCTTGAGTTCATGGGTTCTAGACTACCCCAGGCAACACAGTGAGACCTAGTCTCAAAAAAAAAAAAAAAAAAGAAAAAAGAAATAAAATGCAGAAGACAGTGGACATTGTTGATACAGTGGATGCAGAGGTTTTAACGAGTAACAGCAGGTTCCTTCTACCAATTCTTTGTTCCATTGTGTGCAAGGACTGCTTAAAGGCATGGCACATCCCCCATGGTTGGGAATGTCAAGAAGAGAGTTGATACCATGACCTCTTTTGAGGACTGAGGCAGGATGACCCATTAGGAAGTGAAAGTCGAACTCCAGGTAAGAGATACTGATGAGGCCTGAATTCTTACAGCACTGGTGGTAACGGGGAGGAGAGGAACGCCAGAGACTGCTGAGGAAGGCTCCAGGAGAATGAGTAGTGTCCTCGGGGCTGACAGGGCAGACTTTCAGGAAGAAATGGCCACCGATGCCAAGTGCAACAGAGTGCCAGTGGAATCAGAACTGGGCTTGCCAAAGCGCAGGTCTTAGTGGGGTTGGTGGGGAGGGCAGAGAAGCCAAATGGGAAGCAAGGTAGTAGAGTCTGTGTCAACTAGCTTTTGGTTGCCGAAGATAGAGACCAGGAGGAGGGCATGTGAGGATTGTTAGGATGGGAAAGACTGCAGCTTGTTTACCAACTAAGATGAGCAGAGACAAAAAGACTGAAGGAGTCTTGAAGGAGGGGGGAGGGTGACGGGCACAGGTGGCAAGATGATCTTCATCAGGAAGAGGGATAGCTCATCCTTTGAGGCTGGAGGAAGGCAGCACAGATCATGGAAATGGATATGGACAGGGCTGTGGCTGTGGCTAGTGGGGACAGAAAATATTATGACAGATATTCATAACCGCTGCTGTAACGTAAGATGTAAGATCTTATGAGCAGTGTTTAGAAAAAGTGGCAGAAGAAAACAGGAATGATCTGAGCTGATGGGAGACTTCAAGGAAGCTGGTGATGCTCCAACTCAATACACAAAGGGATTAACCCCCAAACCCTCATCCCATTCCCCATGCAAGGTTCAATGACTCCCCACTGGCCCTAGTAAAAGAGCCCATCTCTGCTCAGCTCATGACTTCTCTACCCCATCTCCTCCCACTCTTCAGCTTTATCCTGATGCCCTTTTCCCCCCACAGCTCCCTCAGCATCTGCCAAGCGTGACTCCTCCGGCAAGCTCCCCGACCCAGGCTGGGGGCACAGCTCTTTCTGAGTTCTCTCAGAGGGCGTAGATACCTCCTGCCTCTGTACCTGCCACGCACCTGGGGGAGCGCACCTGTTCGTCCTTATCTGTCACCAGACACACAGTTGTTCCTTCCGAGCAGGAATCTTCACCGTCACCCAGCACCTAGAAGGGCCTCGATGCCCACGCTGAGGGGGGGGTGTGTGGCTTGAGAGATGAAGTCTGAGTGGGAGGCTGTCTCACTGATCCCGCAAATCCCATCTTTTTCTTTCATTCTTTTTTCTTTTTTCTTTTTTTTTCTAAATCCCATCTTACGAAGACTCTAGAACCTGGCTAGGACCTCTCTGCATTTGCAGAAGCGTCCATGTAGTAGAGTGGACACTGGGGAAAGCTGTTCTGCATACAGATGAAAAGACTGATGACAATTCTTTCATGAGGCAGACAAATAAGCCAGGCCATGGCCAGGCCGGATGCCACAGCGGTTCCCAGGGCCGTGGACAGGCACGATAGGCCCAATGAGGGTGGAGGAGTCTGCGTTCTCTCCCCTGCCCTTTCCACGCAGGACTGCCCTCCCTGGGTACATCCAAATAGGCCTCAGCCACCCCTGTGGTGCCTGTGGTGGTGCAGGAAGTCCCTCCAAGCCCCACTCTCCAGAGTCCTCCCAGTGTTTGGCCTGTGCCCACTTTGCTGCAGCTTTGGAGGTGCGGGACCCGCTGACAGAAGTTTCCCAGGATCCAGTCCGGCTCTGCTTCCCATCACGTCTCTCCAACAAAAACAAGCCCTCGGCCAGGATCCAGGTTCTGGGGTCTGTGGGGAAGGGGGCGCTGGGGGGATGCAGCCCCCGACAGGCACGTCCCTCCCTGATGCTGAAACCAGATCCGGCAGCTCTCCAGAAGCTGGTGAAAGCACTTAGGTCTTCTGAGGAAATCTATGCTGGGCTTTTGTCTGGAGGGCAGCAAAGCTAAAGGAGCAACCAGCTGCCCCCAGGAGGAGGGGTGGGGCACCTGCAGAGAGGATTCCTGGGCGACTTTCCCCACTGGCACAGCTCACGCTGACGGTGTAGCTGCGCTCTGACACAGCCCACTGTGGGCCTGGGTAGGTGGCACCGGCACCCGCACCATTGCAGTGGTGACAAGTCAGCAGACAGGCTGCGCACAGGCACTCCTTTGGACAGAAAGGCCGATTTCCAGGACCAAGTGCCCTGGGTAGGCAGATGGGACACTGCCAGCCAGGAAGTGCATCAGAGGAGCTCCAAATATTCCCAGGGGCCCGGGATTGATTTCAGGCAAAACACAATAGCAGCAGCACAATTTCAAGTCTCCCTGCTAGCCAGGAGTGGTGACGCACAACTGTAATCCCAGCTACCTGGGAGGCTGAGGTTGGGGATCACTTGAGTCTGTGGGTTCGAGACAACCCTCAGCGACATAGCAAGACCTAGTCTCTCAAAAATATTAAATAACGTCTCTCTGCTGTAGAGCACTTTGTGGCTGCAGTCAAACCTAAGAGCGTATGGACTTTAAAGCCACTAGCTTTTAGGAACCTGTCGCAGGGTCAGGTTCTTTCAGCCACGACTGATCCCTTTGCCCATGGACTCCACGCTGTGATCTCTGCCATGGACCTTCAGAAAAGAGGCTGTTCTGCTCTTGCAAGGTGATGCCCATCTTGAGGTGGCCCTGAAGTCGTCTGACGCAGGTGCAGTCACTGCTGACGTGGCCAATTTCAAATCTCTCCTATTCCCACACAAGCAAAGTCAGGCACAAGGGCCAGAGGTGGTGAGGCAGGTTCTCACTGTCACTTTCAGAAGTGGGACCTATGATGCATTTCACCACAGGCCCTGTGGTTCACCAGGGGCACACAGGTGGTCCTACCAATGCCTAGGCCCCTCCCCACGGTGGTTCTTCCCTGCCCATGTCCTCCAGTGGGTAACGCCTTCCCTCTTTTACTGGGTAATGTCTACTCATTCTTTCAGACTCAGCAGAGGCCCAGCTCTACCCTCCTTCCCCTCCCCTGATCTTCCCTGTTCCTACCCAGTCATGTCAAGGTCTGTGTGTTTGGGGAGCCATAGAAGCTTCTAGAAAGAGCACCACCAACTCACTAATCGATGATGCTCTCTTTCAGCTCAACAAGCAGCTGCAGAATGCCTGCTGGGTAAGATATTGGACCAAAAATTCCTCCAGCCCCAGGCCTGGGTCTCACCAATTGGGTTTCAGTCCTTGAAACAGGCCTGACGCACACTTGGTACCTCAATCAATAGCTGCTGAGGACACAGCCTGAAAGGCATGTGGAAACCTGCCTCCAGCACACAAGGGAGGCGGTGGGAGCAGCTTCTGCCTCCACATCACCCAGGAACCCTCTGGATGAACTTCCTGCTGTGATCAGGTTCTGTCATCATCAGTGTTCCTCTCTCCAAGCTACTGGGTCTGTTGTTCCCCCATCAGGAATTCCTTCTTGACTTTTCCCCATTCAAATGCTGCATCAGGAAAAGGACAGAGAGTGAGTGAGTGAGTGAGTGAGTGAGTGAGTGAGTGAGTGAGTGAGTGAGTGAGTGAGTGTGTGTGTGTGTGTTATTTATTTATTTGAGACAAGGTCTTGCTATGTTGCTCAGGGTAGTCCCGAACCCACACTCAGGTGATCCGTAGCCTCAGTCTCCCAGGTAGCTGGCATTACAGGCACATGTCACCGTACCGCTAGAAGGATAGTTTTAAGAAGGTTACTGGTTCAGCAAAAATCAGTCCTGAAATCTCACCTGTAAACTGAGGTTTACCCTACTCATTCCCGACTGAATGTAAGTGTTCATATATACAATGTCATCTTGTTTCAGGTTTCAATTGCCTGCATGTGTTATTGTGGGATGGACACTGGGCGGGAGGCCAGAAAATTGATTTCTCCTCCTGGTTTCCCATTAAATGGCTTTGAGCAAGTTGTTTCTCTGAGCCGCAGCTTCTTGTGTGTGGGAAGGCGTGAACCACTGCCCAGCCTGCCTCTCAGAGCTTGTTTTGAGATGCCAGTGAGACAGCTAACAGAGGAATCAGACCCTGGAAAGCCTGGTGCAAATGTAATGAAATGACACAGTGACCTCCACTTGAGCTGCCTATGTCCTTCAAAGGCAGGACCATGCCTCAACTGTCATTCCTACACCCCCCCCCCCAATCTCCTGATAGGGTGCTTAGGTAGGCAGGGGTTATCATCTTCCCCATTCAGGGACTTCTGAAGATGAATACGCCCCACTAATGTCACGAATCTGGGATATCTTCATTCCAAACCCCTTTCCAGCAGCAGAAACAAAATATTTTTTCCTTTCTTCACCAGCAGAAGTGGGGCTTTGTAGCTACTGTGAACCCCTCTGGGACGTTCAGGTCAAGCTAAAGGGTCAGTGACATCCTGTGTCTTTGAGCCTCTTCTCTACCTCCCACCTCCCACTGAATTCCTCCCCAGGGCCTTTGTTGACAAGTCTGCATGGGGCTCCTAGCTACAGCCTAAATTCTGCAAAATCTCTGCAAACAAGATCTTATTCCCTGAAAGCGCTAGTGTGATTGGTCCCCTACGTAATGAAGGAACTTCTGTATTTTTAGTTTTCTTCCCATACAACAAACACTATTAATAACATTCTACTTTCTCCAGAGATGATATGGATTAGACCAAATGGAAAGTTACCATGGCTACCACAGTGTTATTTTTGGTATGAGAAACTCATGCCAAGGGAAGCAGCATCCATGGTCAAGAACTGGAGCTTGATTTCCGCTTTGCTATCAGGCAATCAATCCAAATTTAATTTTGAAACTCTAATTGCAACAGAAAGTAATTAGGAGAGGCAAAACCTGAAGCTCCGAATTAAAGTGGGAGCCAATCAAGCGATGTGGCATTATCACCGGGGCTGAGGGGTTTCAGCACAGGCGACTTAAGCTATTCGTCCGGAGGGTGAGTGGAAGCCCAGCTTCGGACGATGGGACCCCCTTTCTGGTGAGCAAGCGGGTCAGGTCCTCTCTGTGCAAGGAAGATTACACACACGGAGGTGGGGTATGACTGCCGAGAAACAGGGTCCTCCACACAGACCTCATCTCAGACCAGGTATTTATGGGCTATTCGCTCACACACCAAATGCTGAGTTGCTCTTTTCAGATTTAGCCCAAGTTGGCTGATGGAAGGTCTTCTTTTAGAGTGAAAACCTACTGCCAATCCCTAAAGTGCACCGTTCCCTGGGGGACTGCCCCGTCTATCTTTGACAGCTTCAAAACACTGTTAATGGCATGACTTCATCTGCCCCACACTAGAACGATCCATATTTAGGCCAGAAACCACATGGTCCTCACATCACCCCCACTGCAGGACAGAGGGAAGGGCCCAATCTAAACCCCCCTAAAAATGCTTGGACAGGGAGGCAGGCATGATCTCTGCTCAATGGTCAGAAAGTTGCAGGCCGGGCATGGTGGTGCGTGCCTGGAAGCAGCAGCCTAGGAAGCCACGGCCGGGGCCAGGGATCATGGTTTGAGTCCCGCCGGAGGCGCAGAGTGAGACCTAGTTCCAAAAAAATAGTTGGGCGTGGTAGCATGCACCTGTAATCCCAGCTACCTGGGAAGCTGAGGCTGGGAACTGCTTGAGTCTGTGGTACCCCGGGCAACGTGAGCCTGCAGTTCCACAGGCAAAAACAGCGAGACCTAGTCTCAAGAAAAAGAAAGTTGCTCTGAACTTTCTCCAGCAGGGCAGGGAAATCAGAAATAGCTCACCACCTTCTCATCCTGCTCATCGTTTTCTATAGAGAGGTCTCTCTCCCTTGTACAGGCAATTTCCTTGAGTTTTTCTTTTTTAAGCACTCTTCAGAAGAAACAGTACATCAGAACCTGCTGTGGCTGCTTCAAGGCTCCGAGTAAGCTTGCCCCTCTGGAGAGAGAGCTCTAGCCATCAGGATGGGGAACGTTCCTTGAGAGCTTTCTGATTCCTATTTCCCATGAATAAATGAGGTCCACAGGCACCCCAAGGCCGTCAGGGATTTTGAGATAAACCCCCAGCCGGTGAGAGCGTGCCCTAACCTCCATTCTTGATGTTGTCACAGGCAGGCAACATAGAACACAGGCCTGTCCTGAATCAGTCCAATCAGGTTCTTTGATTATTTGCATCAAAATAAAGTCTATTGACACATTACGCAAAACCGGTGGGGGTAGATGTCTTAGGGCAAAGGTTAAAAATGGGGGCAGCAAAGGAAAAGTTCAAATATTTTTGGAATCTGGCTGCGAAGTCAAAGGAGACACCTCACAGTTGCCACGCATGATCTACATCCCGATATCCAGACCTGCAGAAGGAGGGACCCCTTGCATCACGAATGAGGGATGAGGGACAGAGACAAAGAGACAGAAAGAAAACAGCTCCTGTCTGACTGAGCTACTTGGGTATACAATTTCAGCCCAAGGGGACTGAGCGCTTCTGGAGAAAGAGAAAGAGAGCTTCGCCCCAGAATACAGACAAGGAGCCCCCTTCTGCAGGCTGGATCCTGCAAGCAAGAGGGGAGACTACTCCAAGTGCAGGAAGCGCCAGTGTTCTGAGCCTCAGAGGCGGCAGGCGGCAAACTTTTAGTAGTGCCCTTCAGTAAACAAGTGCTTCCAAGGCCCCAGACAAGGCTGTCTCTCAAAACCGCACCTACCTTGAGTCCAAGGAAAGACTTGCGGTGGTAGAAGCAGCACAGAGCTGCGGAGAGGGCGTGGAAGGCGCTGCACTCCTTGGGCATCTCTGACTCTGCAGTCCCGGCACTGCGCACCTTCTCCAGGGTCAAGACAGGGCTGGGCGCTGGGGCCCAGGTCCTAGCAGCAGCCAGCCTGCTCCTGCCTGCAGCGCTGGAGCCCGGGGAAGTGAGCAGCTCTCTCTCCCAGGCCAGGCTGGGACTGCTCCCAGCGCTGAAGCCAATACAGCCGCTCGCTCAATTCTGGCAGGCTAATGTCCAGCCTGCCATGCACTCGGTGCCAGAAATTCTCATGTGACCAGACTTGCTTTCTGATGAAATTCTAACCTCTCTTAGAAGAGGCTCCAGGCTTCAGTTGTCCCCTCAATTTAGAGACCCTGCAGAAAGCATCGTCTCCTCAGGCAGCCTTTCCATGCCAGGGCACAGGCAGGAGGCAGTCTGTCCCTGAGAGGCACTGTGGGTTCACTGTCACCCCAACACCTGGGATGAGGGAAGCGCATGCCTATCACCTTGTGATGAGACATGCTCCTTGGAGACCAGGACTCCAAGGTGACCAGGGTCTGAGTGAACAATGCTAGGAGCCCCACGACACCCAGGGAGGCCTCCTGTCTCCACTGTCCTGGCCCACCCGCAGAGCTGTTTGCTTTTGATTAGGATGCTCCTGGCACCAGTTTGCAGCTGATAACACTGGCACAGCCATCATTACTAGCAAAGCAATAGTGCCTTTTGGCATTTAATTAGCAAGTGTGTCAGCAAACACTGAGTGCCCCATGCCCTTCGCACCTGGCCGTGTGGTCTGCTGGGAGGGCAGGGGCCGGGCTTCGCAACCTCCTCTGCCCGACTGTTTGTCCAGCTCCCCTCCTCCACTTGAACTGCCCGCTCTGCTAACCCAGTCCCAAGCCGCCAACCTCAAATCTAAAGCAGCCAAGCCATTCTCCCTCGGTAAGAGGCCTTTGGCCCTGACAAAAGCCTCTTAACACCTTTAGGGGAAAGTAATTGCTTTTCTTCTTTCATTCCAGCTAGAGTGGATGCTCAACAAGTCTGTTTTTTATCAAGCCCAGGTTTCTGCCTGTAGCTCTTCCTCTCCTCCTGTTCCAAATATTAACTTTCTGTGGCTTCAACAGCACAAAAATGGAATGTGTCCTGAAGCTTTCTAAAACTTCACGCAGGCAGAAACTTGTAATGAGGAAGAAACAGAACCCATTCAGTCCTGAGAGGAACACCACCAGAGGAGGCACGAGGGAGGTATGAGAAATATCTGACAGGATTAGTGTCAAATCCTTCCGAGGTCTCAGTCTGCACCAGGTCAAGGCAGCCTGTAGAAATAGGGACTCGATTGTTCAATACCTGCTCAATACTGGAGCAGCTCCTATACTTGTATGAGAGCTATGGAGGACCCAGGGCTCACCTGGCCCTAAGGCGCAGAGGTTCAGTGACTAAGAGATGGAGCAACAAAGATCTATCGCCAGCAGAATGAACGCTGATTCCCTTTCTGCTCCCTGAGTGGGTTTCCTTCCTCCCTCCTTTCCCAAGATTTTGGTAGTTAGATGCTCAGGCCTGGGAACTTCCGGTCCTGGGACGCATGAGAAGCTGAAAACAAGCTCCAAGGGGGTGGAACTCATGGGGGTTTTGAGCTGGAGGCACCCTTGGAGATGTCCCAGCCAGTGGGTCAGCACTGTTCTCTCCAAGGTTCATGTACCATATCCAAGAGAAGCATTTTCTCTTGCCTTCCTTTCCGTTAGATGAGGTTCAAAGGGCAAGTTCACATGAGCAACGAAGGCCCATGGCCCCAGCAATTTTGTGGGGATGAATCATCAGTGAACCAACAGCCACCAGGTAAAGGGGCCCAGTTGTCACCACTATTCCCCTTTAGCAGGAAATAAGTTCGGCCAAACTAAGAAACTCCATAAGAGGTTAGAAAGGCTTTAGCCCCAGGCAGGAAAATGGAGGAAAACTGTTCCTTGGATCCCAAACAGAAAGTCAGTGAGCTTAGCCAACTAGGAACCTGACTCCCAGGACCTTCTCCCCAGAAAGCATGATGAAGTGCCTTCCAGAACGAAAATATGCAAATAACTCAGACATGTAAATGCCACGGAACTCTGCAGTGCAGTGGTCCAGGGTCCCAGAGCCAGGACAAAGCAAAACAAAGGCACTGAGGTCACTGTGAAATCACCACCCTCATCACCTGAGGCCTGTTTACTGAGACGTCTCCAGAATGCCCAAAGAACTGGCTGGGTGGGGATTAGAGAACGGCTAATCTTATTAGGTAACTTTGCTAAGCACCTTTTTATTTTCTGTACCACACCAAAAATAATTTCTGAAGCAGCACTCAAAGGCTTTAATCAATTTTCCCCCAGAAATGGCCAAGGAGAGAGACTAAAATAATGTGTTATTGCAACGAAAGATAATTGCACGAATTTACAAAGTGCCCTTCCCTGACTTGTTATGCTTTTAAAGGGCTCCCATCTCCACTGATCAATCCCCCACGCGCTCCCAACAATGATTATTCTATTCTTGGTACAAAGAAACAGGGGACCAGAATGGCCTGTCACTCAGCAGGGAACAGACAAAGGACCAGAGACTTCAGCCTGTGCTTGCAGGACCTGGCATCTGATCACAGGGAAACACAAACAGGATTTTTAAACATCTCATAATAAAACCTGTAACAAACACCGACGTACGGAGAGGCAGTAGGTCACGCATGATTTGTGATTTAGGAACAAATTTGGATTCAGGGTTTTCTAAACACCACGGAATCTTTCGAGGGACAGGGCCAGGACAGAGGGAGGGAGGACTTAAGGGAGCAAACAGATCGCCAAAGAGCCTGGGGGCTCTCCAGCGCCCCCCTCTGGCTGCCTGGGAGGCTTGCTCCAAACCAAGGGAAACACCTGTGATACAAGCCAGGCAGCCTCATGGACCCATGAAGGAAATCGCCGTCACCTCAGGCATCGAATGCTGTCAACCCCATGCGGGAAGAAGGCTGAAGCAGGCTGCAGGAACCTTCCACCCCCCAGCCCTGCATAAGCATTGCCCTCAGTGCCATTTTTCCTTCCATTTTTCCTGACAACCCTAAGACTAACCTGCCTATTTAGTAACCATGGAAACAAGAGCTGCCTGCCAGTCGTATTCCACAGACCTGCTTCCTGTCAGCAGCAACCCCTGGGCTAAGAGACCTAGAACTAGCAGAGAGCCCCTTTCACTGAGTGCCACAGTCCCTGCTAGGAAATCACGCTCCCAGAGAAGGCAGTCCTCTTTTCTGTCATGAGGGGAGACAAAGCTGGGGAGGAAGTGGTACCCACCAGGTATCTACTTTTCACTGTTTCAGGGTAAGAGGGAAACACCACTGCCCATATTCCTCCCTTCCTCCCCCTCCTCCCAGCCTGCCTGGAGTCAGGACATTAAGCCTTCTAAAAACCAGGGGTGTCTCTCAGTCACTGTTCAGCACCCTGAGTGTGGACATTGCCATGGACACTACCCCTGGGTGGGTGGGGGCTGTGACTGGAGGGCACTGGTCCAAGGCCACAAGGCTGGCTTTTCCCTGCCCACTGTGGACACGCTCAGAACATTCCCAAGGGCTACACACTGTCACCGTGGGTCAAAGAATCCAACCTGTGGCAACCACAGAGCCCCCACCCTCACCCCAGAAAGATGGGTGCTCCCTGAACTGCCACCACTCAAACCAGCAATCTGGCTCTAGGTGAACAAAGACAGCCTTCAGGAGCCAGGGAGAAGACGCTGCCACCCACTCCATCTCTCCAAGCTTATAGGAAGCCTGACCAGACCGGCCTTGCGGGGCAAAAGCCTGTAAGAGACCCAGGACCAGGTTGCCCACGGATGCCCAAGGATGCCCTCTGAAGGCTCAGCTCCTGGGAGCCAGGGGCGGCCTGGGAAGCGGGCACATTTATCAGCAACTCTTCTTCAAAAACTTCCTGGGCACCCGGCCTGTCTGCCTGATTCTGAGCATGAATAAATCAGGGTGCAAGGTGGCTGGGAGGAGCTTGTGGGACTCGAGTACACAGCCTCATGCAGCAGCATCAGGGCTCCCAGAACTGTTATAGGACCACCAAGGAAGGTGGAGGGGCCATGGGGAAGTGGTCCCTTCCTCTTCACATCAGACGCAGCAACCACACAAGATGCCAAAGATGCTCAGCACACCTGCCTGGATGCAAATATGATTTTTTTTTGGGGGGTGGGGGGGACTCCAAAATGGAGCACAAACTGGACTTATGAGGAAGAGGCATGCATGCCAGTCAGGTCTCCAGGCTGCTTGGTATATCGCTGGGGATGAGACATTTGCTTGTGCTGGCAAATACAGAGGGGACATTTATGCAAGTGTGCTGTCTACATCACAGTCTGAAGCCTCCCTCCCCCAGATTCCTCAAGGGGATGAAAGAGTATGGCTGTTAACTGGTCTCTGTCAGGAAGTGGTATTGATCTGCCTAGCACAGAAACAAAGAGACTAATGACATTATTCACAAACAGATTTCTCTCTATTGGGTCGCAGGTTCCCCTACCCCCATCCTCACAGGCTTTCTGCTTCTCTAACTGGCTATTAAGAGAAAACTATCTCACTGATAATGCAAAGCACAGTGTCCCTGGCTTGGCTTTCTTGCACTCTCACGTACAGTTCTGTCGTATGCCTCTCTGCACCACCGTCCCCTATTTCCTGGGAGCACCCCAGAAATGCTGTCCTATGCCAGTTCAATTCTCTGCTTTTAGCATTGAGGCAAAATTAAAAGAAGATGCACAGGACACAAATACCACCTTTCAAATAGTGGACTCAGACTTCCTGGAAGTGTCAGCTTTCTTGGGGAGTCTATGAAAAACATGGGCCCCTCCCCTCAGAACAGAAGGGCCCCTCCCCCCAGAACAAAAGGGCCCCTCCCCCCAGAGCAAAAGGACCCCTCCCCCCAGAACAAAGGCACCTATTGTTTATGCTTTACATGTAACTTCAGGGTATGCTGTCCCTTGAAGCCCATGCACACACCCTTGGGAATCTTACTTATCCAAGATGACCCGTCCACCTCCCAAGCTCCCTCTATCACACTCACTTTTCAGCTTTCACACCCAGAAGAGTTGCTCCCCTTGTCATCTCAGCTCCTACATCTGCTCTCCTGGACACTTCTCTTTGCCCTGCCATCCACTTGTGGGAGATGTGAGCTATGAAAGCAACAATCAGTGACCACAAAAGGCCCTCTGAAGCCCCTAGCCCGCAGAGTACTGCAGAAATGGTCTCAGACCATCTGCGAGGGTCCCCAGTGACACCCAACTCCCGCTCCTGGCTCTCCCATGTTGCAAGCACTTCTGCAAAATGACACCTCCCTAAACCGAACTGCTGAGGCAGCAGCCAAAGGGATGCTGGGAGGTGGGAGAGAATAACGGGCTCACAGCCTCACTGCCGTGCTAGCTAGCTGGGTGACCGCAGGAAACGACAACCTCTGAAGCCTCAGTTTCTTCCTCAATTGACCAGGTTTTGTGAGGATCAAGTGAGAGAGCACAGAAAAGAGCATGGTAGCCAGCGCACAGTAGGCACGGAGGAAGGGGAGACACACCCTGGTCCCTTCCTCCTGCAGGATGCAAGCCCAAGTGCACTTAAATCTCACCGGAACACCAGGCTGTAGGAGCCACGCCCCACAGGAAGGGGATGGATGCCAACCTGCACCACTGACTGACCTCAGGCAGTATTTAAGTGACTCCTGAGCCTTCAAAGTCAGGCATCCGTGAGGAGGAGATTGAGCGTTTTTAGTCAGAAATAATTTTCAGCCTTTAAATTTGAAGATCGCACATTGAAACTACACATATGGTTTTGATCACACTTGCTCAGCTGTCTCTCAGGACTTTCTACGTGAGAGTCTGTCGTTTTAGGAGCTCTTTGCATGTAGATCCATAGCGCCTATCCACTCAGCACTCACTCTGGGGGACTCCGGGACCCATGCCCAACATGGGGCTCTTGGTGTCCCACCCCACCCAGTTACTCTGACCGGGGGACCCTGGGGGACCCCTTGCTCCCCATTGCTCCAACACCAACCTGGCTGCAGAGCTGGGGCTTCAGCCTGTCATGCCTCGTCTGATGCTCCTCCAGTTTTGCCCCCGCCCCTTGTCTAGTCCCCCCAGAAGACAACTATCTCCATTCCCCAGTGGACCACCTCCCATATGCCTGACGCCTGCACACCTGCCTGAGTTCCGGGCACGCTGACACCAACATTCCCAGAATGGAGCCATGCTTGGCAAGGCTCCTTTGACACTGCCCACTCTGCCCAGCTAACCTCTCTCGGTCTTCTGTGTCAGATTCTGATCTGCCTGCACCTCCGCATCTGGTCCTTAAGGGCAGGAACTGCCAGACTTAGTTCAGTGCATCCTTCCAACACAAGCCCCTCCTCCCCCATCACCTCCCTCCTAGCAAAGTTACCCAGCAGCCGGCAAAGACTTTCTGAGAAGGCAGGGAGCCTGGGCTGAGGACAGGTGGTCCAGGTGAGAGGTGGCCTCCGCAATCCCCCCTTTTTCACCCTGACAGCTGGCTTTAGTCAGACAGAAAATGTATTATTAATCCCTTCTTCTCTGCTTCCAAGCCAATTCCAGCCACTTGAATGAAATATTTCCAGATGTAAATAGATTTTTTCAGAGTCATAAACTCCTCTGAGTGACATGCATAATTCTACATCCTGTCCAAAGACTAAATGTTCCTTGCATGGGGGGGGGTGAGGGGGTGTGGCTGCATTTATGAGCCACATCAAATTGTAGACAACCCATGTGACTATTTCCTCAAAGAGGTGAAGGGTCTATGGCTTCCAGTCACATCTCAACAAGTCATGTGAGCTGAAAACCCCCACTGATCCAGACTTTCAGTTCCTCTGAAAGGTGTGGGTTCTGAAGGTCCTGACTGGGCTTCCTACTGCAGCAAAATGAGAACACCCCTCTCATCAAGGACACGAGCAGAGACAGTCCCTTGCTCCCACCTCCAGGCACCTATGATACAGTGGGTCGGACAGGGCTGTGGCTCCAGGAGGAG
>PVHY01013131.1:0-42278 GCA_004024945.1 Uropsilus gracilis | reverse complement strand
ACATCATCAAAATGGCTATACTACCAAAGGCCATCTATAGATTCAATGCAATTCCAATAAAGATCCCAATGATATATTTTAAAGAGATAGAACAAAAATTGCTGAAATTCATATGGAACAACAAAAGACCCCGAATAGCCAAAACCCTCTTGACAAACAGAAGAGAGAATGGAGGTATTACTATTCCAGACTTCAAACTATACTACAAAGCCATAATACTCAAAACAGCGTGGTACTGGTACAAAAACAGACAAACAGACCAATGGATCAGAATTGAATATCCGGAAATAAAACCACTCATTTGATCTTTAAGCACCTGTAATTTGGCACTCATTTGATATTGCAACATATTAACAACTTCTATTTTGTTGGCAATGGGACTTATATCGCCAATACAGAGCTTTAATCTGTAGAATTGAAATTGATGTTAAATGGCATCAGATGATACTGACATGGTTCAAATTATGTGTTTAAAAATACAAAATAAAAAGTCAAAATTGGCTGCTTGTTTGGTCTAATTTCAAGGAGAAAAGTGATTTAATTTTTTGAAGGTAGTAGCTCTAAAAGAAATTGAAGAACTTATAAAACAAACTATTTCTAAGTCTTAAACTTAACAGAGATATACATTTCAATATTTCTAATTAAACTGACAGAGAAAGTGATAACATCTGAGTTTCTTTTGTTTTTTTTTTTTTTGCTTGTTATTTGTTTTCTTTTGTAATAAAATCTATTGATGTTGCTCACCTGAATGTTTCTTATCTGTAAAAGACAAACAAAAATGATAAGCAAAGCTAGAACTGGAGGAATAGGGGATAAACACAACACCAAATAGCCAATTCTATATTTCTAAAATTAATTATCTTAAGAAATTTTTTTCAAGACGGCTTAATCTAGTAAGTCTTAGTTTTTTAAATCAATATGAACTTTTCAGGGTGATTAAGAGATGTTCTACTACAGATATGAAAGGTGCTACAAAAGTTTTTCTTACCTCACAAAAATATATTCGGGTAAAAACTTACTCTCCTTAATCAAATCCAAGTTTTAAGTCAGAAATAGAAACTTTAATCCCTCAAAGCTCACCAGAAAACTAAAAACGTTTATTTTTGTTATTTTTGTAGAATAAAAAGTATGAGTAAGTGTGTAGATTATAGCATTGACCTTACTTAGTGCAATAATAATAAAGAAGTCACCTTGCTTTTGTCCCTAAACCCGATTTAAAAAAATGCACACTTTGAGAAATAAATCTGACTGAGATAGACAACATATTTCACAGTGCTGGAATTACGGAAGTGATTTTTGCACTGCTCAAACAAACCAGAAGCAAAAAATTATGACCAGTCTGAGCCAGCTGTACATGTTCTTCCTTCTCTGTAATTAGGTCTATTTTCTCTTTTTTATATTCTTTTTGACTAAAGGAAGTATTCCACATAGTGTTTGTGTTAATTGGCTACTATAAGCTCTGAATTTTGCTTATTTTTCACAATATTTAACTTGGACATAGTATTGGCTTGTGTTTTGATCTTTTTTGAGATGGTTGGAAGTAAAAACAGTTTTTGATGAGTTATTTCTTCACATGATGAGTGTGGAGGTCTGCCACTAGAGGGAGAGCAAACACAGTTTTGTGAGAAGGAAAGAAAGAAGAGTGTTAACTTGTTGAAAATCTACTTTTCTGTAGACCTTAAGATTTGGTATTTTTTCCACATCATATGTGTCATTGTGTATTTAATAGTTAAGAAGGTAGGTGTTTTTACTGTATTTAGAAAGAAATAGCTTTTCTAACTATTCAGAAATTAATGGTTAGTCCCAGGTAATGAGTTAGAAAATGTTGAAGCCCAAATTTCAACCCAGGCTTCTCTCCTCACTCCGCTGGAGGAGTTGCTGATATTTTCTGACAGCAGCAGGAATTAATTGAGGAAAATTATAACACAGTTTAGAAAACAACTTTTTATCTTATCTCTATTTCCTCTGCTTCTTGCCACTCCTTCTACGAGATAAACAACACATACACATACATGACACACACATACATCACACACACATCAGTTATCAGTGTGAGATAAACCAGGCAAAAGTGGGCAGGCATAAGTGGACAGAAGTGAGGTGAGGAACTCCATTTGCAGACCTTACTGCCCAGAGATCTCCTGGCGGTGTCTCCTGTTTAAGTGGATATACAATGCTTTTTTAATGTAAGATTGATGAAAAACAAAAGAAATTCCAATCCATGTTGGACAAAAAGAGGTAATTCTAGCATCTGGTTTTAAACACATCATTTCACTTTAACTTGCTGTTTCTAAGAATCTACAGATGAGGTAAAGGGAGGGCTTACTCTACAGCTATTCCCTCTTCAGTGGTTTTACTTGCCATAGTTTCAGTTACTGAAGGTCAACCAATATCCAGAAGAAAATAATTCATAAGCTTAAATTTGGGTGCTATTCTGTGAAGCTAGGTGAGACCTAGCATCATACTACTCTGTCCCACCCAGAGCATGAGTCATCCTATCCTTTTGTCCAGTGTGTACATTCTGTGTTTGCCATCAGTGTACTGACTACCTGTTGTTGTCTGCATTATCACATCATGTTCAAGTAACTTTTATTTTATTTAATAATGGAGTCAATGCATATGAATATTGATAATGGCAATTCACAGTCCTCTTTGTGACTTATGGTCACAAGATCAGTGTTAATTTAGTATGTCTTGTGCCTATGTTGTGTACTCCTGCTCATAACCTAAGCATTTTATCATCACTACATCACCATTCAGAAAGGTGAGATATTTTCAAAGTGAGATCACATTCACTTAACTTTATGAGATATTACTATATTTCTTCTATTATTCTTATTGTTATTCTCTTATTGTGCCTATTTATAAGCTAAATTAGCCAAGTTTAGTATACAACATGTAATGCATAGCATGGCATACTGTATGTATAGGGAAAAAAAACATAATAATAGGTTCCATAGAATTCATGGATTTAAGGCATCCAGTGGGGGTTCTGGAACATATCCCCTGTGGGTACAGGGGGATGACTGCAATCATTGAAAGTCAGAATGGAGAGGAGCAGGAGTCGAGATGAAGATACGTTTTCATTTCAGTCACTGTGAGAAATGAGGGAATTTTTTTTTGTAATTGAGCTCTATGTGCATTTACTATCCATTCTCTTTCTGCCATTTTTGTTGCTTGTTATATTACAGTCTATGATCTTGCTTTAATAATGACCATAAATATTTATGTATGATCACTTTTTATAGTTGTTTTGAGTTGAATTCAAATTTAATGATTTTTTTATAGCAGAAGTAATGTTACCCATTAAGGAAGATAAAATGGATAAAAGTAATTAGGGAAACATACCCAAAATTTCTGTATTAGCATATCAAGTGTTTATCTTTCAGTCTTTTTTTTTTTTTTTTTTTTTTTTTTTTTTTTTTTTTTTTTTTTTTTTTTTTTTTTTTTTTTTTGGTTGAGACTAGGTTTTGCTATCTTTTTGCCCGTGGAACCGCAGGCTCTTGTTGCCCGGGGTACCACAGCCTCAAGCAATCCCCAGCCTCAGCTTCCCAGGTAGCTGGGATTACAGGCACACACCACCACGCCCAGCTGTTTTTTTTGGAACTAGGTGTCGCTACGGGCCCCAGGCGGGACTTGAACCGCGATCCCTAGCCCTGGCCGCTTCATAGGCTGAAGCTTACAAGCATGAGCCACCATGCCCGGCCTACCTTTCAGTCTTAATAAAATCTATAGGATATATCTGACACCATATATTTGGCATATAAATAGAACCTCAATTTCTAACTTATTTTCTTCCATATTGTCCATGCTGAACTACAAAGAATTTTCCACTTCTTGGTTCTAACTGAAGTTACTCTTATCATATATAAATTACCCCAAAAAATGAGTACAGTTCCCTTAGAGTTCACAAATAGCCTGACACTTATATCAGATATCTAGAAATTAAAAGAAAAAACATTTAAATTCTGATCTCTTGTTGTTATATACAGAACATCTATTTTTGGGGACTGTATATATGACATCGTTTTTACAGATTTTCAGATAGGCAAAGATTTTTTTAAAATATGGCATTTATAAAACACTACTCCCCTTAATTATCTTTGTGCAAGAGACAAGTTTAATTAAATATAAGAAAATATAACATTTTGCTATTCTTTTTGTCCTTCTAGATATCTGAAATGTGCATATCAAGTTCTATTACAAAAATTATCAATGAAGCATTAAATTCCTCTGTAAGCAGAACAGCACATATTCAAAAAAATTTGAAAGGAAAAAAAGGTAATACTAGCTGATTTAAAGCTCTCTTATTCAAACAATATTTAATGAAAAAACAATTTCAGTTCAGCAAGATGTTATAAACAATCTATTATTCACATATAGGATTCAATAGGCATCACTTTATTTCTATAACCTTTATTTGCTTTTATGTAATAGCTCTGATGCTTCAATATAATGTAACTCTAAAATATATATAATAGCCTTTAAATCAAGTTTATTTAGGAAAACTGCTACCATCTTTAGATACTATTCTTCATAGTAGACAATAGTGATTTTGCTTGTTATGTGGTGATATTACTACAACTTTAAAGTCACCAAGTGATGACTGAACACTGTGTGGAATGTAAAGTAAATTATCTTGTTCTGCATCTGTTCCATGTCATTGGGGTTTTCCTAGTACTTCAGAGGTGAAAAGCAAAAATCTACATTCACAGGACTAGCTTTTGCAAAGAGTTTTGCATGTAACTTAGGTTTTATTGATGTCGTACACTCATGAAATATGTTTTCATATAATGTAATCAAATAAGAAAAAGCTAACAGTTTCTGAAGACTTTTGCAAAAATTACATATTAGAATACTGTCAATGATAAAAGGAGGCAAAGGGAAGAGAGGAGAAATCTCAGGAGCTAGAGTAGAGCCAAATAATTCAATATTGGAGGTAAAAGTTGGAGTACTGTATCTAGCCTTATTTCAATTAGCTAGAAAAATGGATCTCCTGCCCTCTAATCTTCATGTTCCAGAAGATAATGTGGTCTTTCTGACATTCCTTTCTGCAAAAGATTGAGAGTATTTTTCTAAACAGTCTTTTTTTTTTTTTAAGCAAAGATGGCATAAGTATATCTCTCAAATTAATGTTCTTTATCTCACTGTCCATAGATTTGTGAATTCTCTGAGGTGGTCTCTGACATTGATATTAAATGCTAACTGTTTTTTAGGTGAATTGGGTAAGCCTCAGTTGTAGGTTGTGATCTCTAGATTCTCAAAAGTTTCCATGATCTAAAGGGTAAGAACCAAAGAGAATTTTGTAGAACATGCACGTAAATTACTTTTTACATATTATAGTGACACCACATATGTGAGAAAATTCCAATGCTCATGTGATAATGTACTTACTTTTTATTGCAATATTGCATAAAACTTTTGGAATCTTTCCTTGATTGTAGTATTTAATCATGAAAATATTTATCCTTGTTCTATGTTCAACTTAGTGTAGGAGATCAAACATGGCTGTTTTGTTATTCATAATCACCATGTTTGAAATCAAGAAAAGATAAGTTGGTTACTTAAGTAAAAACCTACTAGAAAATTATTTTTTACCTAATAATACTTATTGATGTAACATTACATTATATAACATTATGTAAGTCTCAGGAGCTCAGCATTATAAGTAAAGATTAAGATTAAGATCACTTAAGATTAAGATCACTGCTAAAAGTTCAATTCTATCGTTCACCATAATTGATTCTTTGTACATTATTTACCCACCCTAATTACCCCTTTCCCTTCTGAGTAACTGCTTATTTGGTCCTATCATCTGAAAGTCTATTTTTTTAACTTTATTCATCCATTTGTTTGTAATTGCTTTTAAGTAATTAATAAAGTCAATAGAACCATTGCATGATGACATAGTATTGATGAGTTTCACAATGACAAGTGTAAACAATACCCATAGTACACAATTCCATTTGTATAAAGTTCAAAAGAAGACAAACAAATCTATGATGTTTCTTTTAGAATAAGAGGGCTGGTCATCTCTGGCAGGAATCAAGGGAGTTTTCCTGGCTAAGTAATGTCCTATATGTTTACCAGAGTGTTGGTTATATAGTTATGGTCTCTGGATACTATATATACTAGACAATATGATTTATCAAGTTTTTATTTCTCTTGCACTTCTTAGGATATATTTTACATATTTTTAAGTAAGGCATATATTACTGATTTAATTTCCAGTTATCTCACCAAATTCTACCTTTTTGTTTTACTTTCTTGTTCAAACCTTGTAAATCCCTTTTGTTTACCACATTTACCTTCCTGCTTTAAACCCCTCTAATTTTCTTTCAGCCATATTCATTTATTTTTAATCAATTTTTAGGTCACACACAGTATTCTAAGGGAAGAAGTCCCTTAAGATATTTGCTCTGGGCATTAGTGTAAGGGAGCCTTTCCTCTTTCTGTGGGCCAGGTGGGATGTGGGAGGTAACAGTGTTTTCATTTGATCTGCCATTTCTTTGATCTTTTATTTATTTGTCATTTGATCTTTCATTTATTTGGTATCATCTTCTTCATTTTGAAGACTCAAAAATTTTATAAAACACAGTTCATACTCGTATCTTCAGTATTTTATCTGTTACATTTCCTAGAGGCAGGAAAAGACCTACCTGGTAAATTTTAATCTGACATTTTCTATTACTTTATAGACTAAGTTTGCAAAGTTAGAATTTCAGATTTTACTTCTTCCCATGTACTAGTACCTACATTTAAGAGCAACTATTGCTTGTTACGAAACTGTCTGTTCTTGAAATATTCTCAGGCCTGAAAAACTAAATTTCTTTTTTAGCTGAAAATATAGAGGCTATAAGAATATGTACCCTTTTGCAATTAGTATTATTTTGTTTTCAGTTGAACAATTTAATATAAGGAGTATAAACTATCATTAATTTTAAGCATAATTAAAACATATACATATGCCCAGATGTAATTAGAGCTTTTTAAAATATGTCATTAGAAAATGGGTGGTGCAGGTGAAACTCCCCCCATTCTTTTGAGTACACCGGGGAAGCTACAATGTTTGTGCAGGTCGCCTTTGTGGCCAGGAACATAAATTCTGGAGTAAAGACCCTGGGTGCCAAGGAGAGAGGAAGGGGTGTCTTCACATAACAGTAGGGGATGAATTCTTACTTTTAGAATGAAAAAATGAGTTTATCAATAAAATGGGCATGTTCACTATAAACCTACAATTGTTTAATCACCTCTATACATCATTCTTCTAGCTCATAAAAAAGGGAAATGGTGATTGCTTCTTTGTTTAGGGAAAGGGCAAAAACTTAGGGGGTTATGATCTTTTCTTCCATTTGAGATGGACAAAGGACTGAAGGAAGGACATGAGCTCCTTCTTAACCTCAAGGATCTGCACTGCCCTCACTTCAAAATAACCTGCATTCTTTCTGCAGTGATAACAGTTTCTCCCATCCATAAGACCTATTCTGAACTTAGTGCCATGTAACGCTTGTGACTTTCACTGGAAAAGGCCCACTCTTCACATGTTTACAAAAAACTCTATCTGACTCTTTTGGGGAGACCAATCAATGCCAAACTTTACTTAAGCTGTTCCAAACACAGTTTTCTGGTGCTGGGTTCAGGTCATTCATGCATCTTCATGGAGCTTACATGTACTGATATGCTTTCTCTATCTTGCACCTGCTCTCTCACTTTTAGGCAAAGAAAAATAAACAGGACTTTCATGTATATGGAAAAGTCTTATCTAAATCCTTCTCTTCCCCACTTTGATAAGTTATAAATGATATTGAAGTAAGAGCATTTAGTTACTAATTTAAAAATATAAACAAATATTATACCATAGAAACTTTTTTTGTTTCCTTTGCACTCGCCTTGGTGTTTGTGCTGTGATTTTAATGGAATTTCTTTATTTCAGGTATAAATCTAAGCTTTCCAATGATATTTAAATATAAACATTGTAGAATCAAGATATTCATGTTTTTCTGTAATTACATTCTCACCACATTTCTGCTAGTTGGGAATAGACCAATAGAAAGAATATCTGTGTGAGCATTTGACTATTCACATGTCGGAAGAGACAGTAGTGTCAGCAGGAAAATACAGGTTGTTTAACATATTGCAGATGAAACAGTGACCTTCATGCTGCCAAGCATAGGGAGCTTATTTACAGTTCTTTCTGTGTTCATATAACAATAATGAAATGGCACACCCTACGCTTGTGCAATGTGTAGGAATATAGTGGAAAATCTCAAAGGAAATAAAATCTTTTGGAATAGTGACAAAGAGGAATTTCCTAGAGTGAAACAGCACATATATACTCAAGTCTCATGACTAGGAGTTATTGCTGTTAAAGGCACTCTCTCTGTACCTCACTTATCTGATTTGTAAAAAAGACTAGTCATTTCATTTAAATAGTGTAATGCTAAATGAAGAATCTGACATAATTATTGTTAGTTTTATTAATTCCAAATATTGTTTTTTCTAGTAACTAAGGCTTAGGACATATTTGGAGTTGTGAGATACTTGATAGCTATATGTTATGTTCATCAGCATAATAAATACCAGAACGTTTAATGTACTTTGTAACTTCCTGAGCATTGAGAAACAAGATCATGATCATGTCAGCAGTGTCTCTACACTCAGGTAGCTCATATTCTAGCTAGAAATAGCTAAACAATGAATGAGCTCAGTATGATCATAAAATCATAACATTAAGATCCAGCACAAAAGGTGCCCACCATCTAAGACTCTTAGCAAAGAGCACCTGATAAGAAAATGTCTCATTTACCTATATGCCATATCTAAGTGAGACCTGGTATTTATCTTTTTCCTTTTGACTAATTAAGCTAGCAAAACCCCTTTAAGTTGCATTATTGTTGCTGTGAAAGACATGAATTTGTTCTTTTGATCACTGAATAATATTCCATTGCGTAAATACACCACACTTTTTTTTTTTTAATCCATTTGTCTAATTTGGGGCATTGTTGTTTCCAGATATTGGCTGTTGTGTACATTGCTGCAGTAAACATACATGAGATATAAATAAATCAAACAAAAGGGTAAGAAATAGTCAAAACCAAATAGCTAACCATATAAATGAAATAACAAAGGAACAAGAAGGAGTAATACAAGGGAATTTAATGATGGGTCACAGGTGATATGTTGGAGTGAGAAATAAGGTGACTACAATGATGCAACTAAAAACATGTTAAAAAAATTAAAGTGTAGTTCTTAAAAAAAAGAAAAAGATCTCATGTTAAAATGGGTTGATCAGTAAAGAGAATATTTGGGCAAGGTTTTACAAATAAAGAAATCAGAAGATAATAGGCATGTGATTGGGTGTTAGTGTGCTTAATAATAAAATCATTATTGATTAAAGTAGCCATCATATTTCCTTTATAGATGCCATTGACTAATATTAACTTAATTGACTTAATTTTAGGAGTTTTCATTGATTTGAAAGAATTAAAATAAACTATGAAGGCAGTACATTAAAGAATATTAAATAAGAGGGTTAAAAATATGGCCTCAGAGGGGGAAACTAACAGAGTTGTAGTTTATAACACTCAACTTTGAGTGACTTTTTCATCTGTAAAATAGGGATAGTCACAATGATACTGTTTCCTTAATTATATTATTGACTAGACTGAATTCGATGGTATATAACAAGATTTTTTTTTGCAAAATATAAAATGGTAAGCCTTTGAAAGTTATTATTACAAATATCTGGCTTTTTAACTTAACTACTTCCTCTCCTCATTTACTTTATCACATTGAAGTCCACACTATCATGTTTGTTAAACTGAAAGATTATCCTTAGCTGTCTTCATTTGTTTTACATTATATATATACATATATATTTACATTATATATGACATTATATATATACATATATATTTACATTATATATGTGTATATATATATATATATTTCCCATAACACTTACCCACTTTCAACTTCTTATATAATGAAGGGAAAAAAATTTTGTCTGTATGACCACTGTCCTATCACTCATATCTGAATATATTTTGCATACAGCGGCCACTCAGCAATATTTACATATTGTTTTTGCATATATGGAGCTATGGGGAAAAAGTTTATATATAACCACTGACTTTATTATATGATGTGATTTTTACATTGTTAGCTAATGCATGTTAAAAGAGATTAAGAATATAGTTATTTTCAAGGTCATAAAAAGACTAGGTAGAGAAGAAAGAGAAATGGTGTTGGGAAACTCTTGTCTTTTTTTTTTTTAAGTATATTTGAGCATTTCTCTAAACTGTAATTTCTTACTCTTTCAACTGTAAGTAATTATGCCTGATTATCCTATTTTAGAAATTGATTAAGGGGATACAATTGATAAGGACTATGGTATCTCTTTGAAATTACCGAGTGAATGCATATATAAAATGTTACAAATGGCTAATAGGCATATGAAAAAAATGCTCCACATCACTAATAATCAGGAAAATGCAAATTAAAACCACACTGAGATATCATCTTATACCAGTAAGAATGGCCCGTATAAATAAAACAGACAACAAGTGTTGGCGCGTATGTGAAGAAAAAGAAACTTTCTTCTTACACTGCTGGTGGGAGTGCAAACTGATCCAACCTCTATGGAAGACTGTGTGGAGGACCCTCAAACAATTGAAAGTGGACTTACCATTTGACCCAGCAATCTCACTTCTGGGAATATACCCAGAGGACATGAGAACATTAATTCAAAAGTACACCTGTACGCACATGTTTATTGCAGCTCTTTTTACAATTGCCAAGATTTGGAAACAAACCAAATGTCCCAAAACAATTGGCTAAAAAAAAAAAATGTGTTACATATACATGATAGAATACTATGCATGAATCAAGGACAAACACATGCCATTTGCAGCAACATGCATAGAACTAGAAAGACTCATATTAGCAGAAATAAGCCAAAAAGAAAAAGAAACACAGGATGGTCTCACTTATATGATAGATAAAGGAAAAACAAACGAATAAGAAAAAATAAAAAAAAAAACAATGGGACTGAACAATGGCGCGAGAGAGGAGGAGGGGCAAGAAAGCGGGGGGAGGGAAGAATGCGAAAGATCTGGATTGTTAACAAGTGTTAGAGAAGTGGGAAAGTTCCGGGGTACACGATGATGCAGTAATATAATATAAATATAAATGCATATATATGCAAATTAAAAAAATTAAATTAAATTTAAAAAACAAAGAACAACCATCACAGAGATAGTTAACATTCTCTGTGGATATCTCTTCTATTCCCCATTATACATTCCCAGATAATAATAATTAGTACACTGGATTTGATTTTTGCCCTTCCAGTGGTATTTGAGACTCTTAAACTACACATTAGTAATAATATATTATTTTGCATGTTTATAATTTTGTAATTATGGTACTGTAATATGTATATCTATCTATGTAACTTGCTTTCTTCCCACAAAAATTTTTCAAAAATTATTTAAAAAAAATCTCCTAACTAGGATATTGGAGAATATCCCCAACTGTTACTTCTATAATTGTATCCAAATTTCATGCTGTCTTGAAGTTTTAAAACTTGTAATATCTTGTTGTATCCTAATTTTCTCTTATTTATACGTTCTAAGCCTGAAATAAACTGTATAGTTTAAAAAATGTTATAAATAAAGCTGAAACAAAAAAATACATATCTAGATATCAAAACGTCTACACTAGCAGGAATACCACACTTTAAAAGTAACCTCAGCACAATTTATCTTCATATTTTGCTGATGAGAAAAACAAAGCAACCTGTTGATTGTTACTTTAAAATTTTTTTAGCATATACTACATTTCAACCCTAATGACTGGATTTTCAACCTTTGATCAAGAAAGTACATTGAAAGAGAAAGTGATTTTTTTTTTTTTATGCTAAGCAGGTTATACTGGTAACTGGTTTGTAGTCTGATTGTGCATGATTCTGATAGTGAAGAAATTTCATTACAGGTAGGTTGAAAAAGCAGAATGTATGTGCATTTGCATGTCTGGATGCAGGTAAATAAATAGCAAAGCACATTGATAACAGAGGCCATTATAATTTGAATAAGATTATATTCTCTCCAGGAGAGATAAAGGGTAATGAAAGATAATTCAGAGCTAGTTTGTTATGACTTCATCAAATGCCTCAGTCTGCAGCTGATAAAACTTACTGGCATGGCTCCTTTGAGACATTAATGACAATGATGCTGCCAACCATTTGTAGTGATTTCTAAAATCATTAATATCACTATTTAAATGAATGTGTGGTGTAGTGTAACACTGGGTAAAGCCAGAGGTGAAACTACTACATACATTTTCGTAAAACTGTAAGAAGTGAATTATGAGAGACAGTAAAATGAATTATATTCAGCCAGGAAAAATTCAATGAAAAGATAATTTTCCAGTGAAGTTAAACTGGACTTTAATGACATATTAATTATCTTATTTAACAAAAACTCAGTAATGTGTAGCAATTTTATCTGTTTAAACCTTACTGACCAAGTTTTAAAGTAACTTCTTTATTTTGTGAATACCAATCATACTTTTTAAAGAGTATACACATAGTTATTTAATGTATGTATTAATTGTTCCTACATATATTAATTTATTTTGTGTACTCTTCTCTGACCATAGATCCACAGATTTTTATTTCTGAATCATGTATTCTCTATTTATTTCTATTTATTTCAATCTGATACAAAGGGTAACTATGTAAATTATTTTGTTTGTTTTAACAGTGTCTGTTCAATAACAGAAAGTTCCAGTTTGTCAACATTTATTTGGGTAGGACATAAATGAATATGATAAAACTTACAAGGACATGAATAAAGAAGGAAGTGGTGATGTTGCATTGTAGTATAAGGAGATATTCAAGATTAGATGCATTAGCTTGCTTCTAAAAGATACCACTTTGGAAATTGTTCTTATATTAAGTTCATAACATAATTTCCCAAACCTTAGCATCACAATAGCCTTCAGCATCTGATTTTTTTTTTTTTTTACTATGTATTAGCAGTGGTGAGTGCAAGTCAATCAAACAATCTTAAAGAGTGAAATTTTGGAGAAGATACAAAATACTGATTTTTTAAGAAATGAGAATTTTGGGGAAAATCAGTAAGGATGTCTATAAGATAAGCCATTCTTTCAAAAGAGAAACTTACCGGCAATATATTTCTCTAACATTTAGTCACATGTGATGAGTATTAAACCTGTTTAATATTTTCTCTTGCCTGTATACAATAAAACCTGCAAGAAGTAGTTTTTCAAATGGCTTATGTCCATAAACTTTATATAGCTATCAACACTTATCACATTTTTCTGTTTTATTTTTCAATCATGTAGATTTCATTGTATGTAAAATCAAGCTAAATGAGCTAAATGAGCCTGCTCTGGCAACTCTGACCTTGCAGGGTGCACTGTGGGCTGTCTTTGCTTGGGCATTGCAAGTTGATATGTTAGGTAAGAGCATTGGTCAGTAAACGTTTGGGGGGAGTGGTGAAAATTAACCTCAATGAATGAGCATGCATTTTATTTACATCTGTCTATTCGTTGCCTTATCCCTTCTCCAGATTCTCTGGTCAAGAGCAGTTTTTCAACCATACTATTTTGTCAGTTCTATTCGCCAGTGAGTCTCCTCCTTCTCTGCTTTCCTAGCTTTGGCCCCCTGTCTCAGCAGGGGATCCTTGATTTTGTTCCCACCTGCACTTCAGTCATGTTATCCTCAGCTCATTTATCTTGTTCTCAACCTTTAGCCTCAGTAATGAATTGTTTACCTGATTCCAGCTGGCTCTGACCCCAAACTCACTGGGTGTCTCACACCTGGACCGGATTGCAGAACTTGGCAGCCTGGCTGCCTGGCCCTAAGGTGTCATCTAGACAGCTCCTGAGACCCCTGTGTTTGGCTTTAGGTTCATGTATCCCAGTGCTGACATTGCAGTTGTTGTATCCATATCCAATAAATGCTACCCCAGTTACCTACTGCATCCTCCACACATGTCATGCTTTAACTATGGAAACATGCTAACATTTTATCTATTTCTATGTTTGCACGTACTTGAATGTATTCTGCAAAACAGTATAGCAGTCTTCTCTTTGGTTTTCACCCACCCCCTCAAGCTATGGTTACTTTTACTTCCTAAGCATTTGCTGAAATGATTTTTCTTTTTCTTTTTTCTTTTCTTTCTTTCTTTTTTTTTTTATTCCAGCTCTTTTTACCAATATTACTGGCCAGGGTCTCATCATTTCTCATTTGGATAGTTTTAACAGACTCCTTACCAATTTTTTTGACCTTACCCTGTCAGGTGCCACATTAGTCTGTATTCTGTAAAATTGATTATCTGACTTTATCAGTATCTTCTTTAACATCTTTCAAAGATTACTTACTATTTTCAATAAAAAAATCAAGAGTTAACTTATGGTGACCTTATAGCTACTGTCCAAAATGCATAAATTATATGAGTGAAAGTGAATTGTATTTCTAATGGTGCCAGGAAATATGGTCAATGTTCCAGTTAAATGGAAGAATCAGGTTGCTTAAAAGTAGGTGTTTCTATGGTCTGGTATCTGACTTCTGCTCTAGTCTAAACATTGTTTGGTTCTAATCTCAAAATTTGCACTCAAGATCTGTAAGTCAGGATCTGTAACTATATTATTCCTCATCTCAGTCTTTCCCTTTCTTCACCTGGTCAATGTCTAATTGTTTTTAGCATTCAAGTTCAGTGCCTAACTGTTTTTTAGCATTCAATCCATATATTCTGCTAGCTTTGGGTTCTTCAGCTTCTTGAGGGAAGAATATTTCATTTTAATGTCTACAAACTCATAATAGTAACATAGGAGAAGTAGTATGTATGAATCTCTGTAATAATTATATAAATATGAAATAATTACATAAATGTGAAATAAATAAATATGAAAAGGATTCCCTGACTCAGAGTCAGGGAATTTATAATGTTATAGAAACAGATTGATTGCAATAAAGTATCACTTATAGAGGGCATAATCTAAAGAAATCAGGGAAAGTTTAAGAATTGGTGAAATCTAGACTTTGACTTCACTTTGAGTAGGAGGTTTGTAGAGAAAAGCATCAATCTGTATGTCCTGTTACTCATGGGATGACAAAGATGTTCACTGACTTAGATTATCAGAATCAAGCCTGGACATCAATGAGGTTACAATACTCAGATTTCATATTATGTCAAGTTTCTAAAACTTACTGAATAATGTATGGCCTTTCTTCCCACAAGAGCAATTTGTAGAAAAAACAACTTGTCAAAAATTGCACTGGGAGGAATTATTGATTCACCAATGACTTGTTGAAACTTTTGAATTTCACATGTACATTTAAAATTTCTTTTTTAAGCAAAAGAGAAAAGAGAGGCGTTATAGGGAATGGATAAGGATTTTTTTCCCATGTGTCGTTTTGTATCCGTCATAGCCATGTGTGCACAGAGAAACATATATTCTCTCTCAGATTCTTGCATATTAAAACAAAACTTGGCTTGTCAGTTTACCAGATGGATTTGTGGTCTACATGGAATTATTCACATGTCTAAAACAACTAAAAACTATATTGTGCATATAGAACATTGAACATATGTGTTTAAATATTTGATATAGTGAACATTTTTTATGCGTTATGGGTTTCTTTAATAGAAATTGTACTGATCAGTAGCACTTCAAGACAGGACCCACTATATTTTAAAGTTGTAAGATTTATTCTGTAAATGAATAGCAAGAAGGTTTATCAACTTAGTGGAAATTTACAGAATCACACAATAGGAAAGACACATACTAGATTTAAAATGTGTTAAAAGAAACTCACCACCATTTATAAAACTCTTGACATCTGTGACATGCACAACTCTTGAAATAGAAAATACATATAAAATGTCTAGTAAAACGATTCACTAAACTTTTGACATGAATTGGCGCAGATATGACACTTATAAACATTAAGAAAAGTTTAAAATACTTTTGATACATACATATTTTATTAACCTGGATTTTATGAGTTGGATCTGCAACAGATAATGTGTATTAATTTCTACTTTTTAATCATAGATAAGAGTGATAAAACTTGCTCACACAAGTTTTAAAACCATTTGTTTTAAATTTTAAAACATATTATGAAACCAAACTTATCATTAGGAAATATAAGCAAGTATGCTGGTTCTTCTGTTATTCCTGAAAGAACAAATATTTGAATGTTGGCTACTGCACTGAAAGAGCAACTGAAGTTTTAGAGATCAGCTGATACAGTGAGTGATGAAGACTGAATAAAATATACAGTCATCTTTTTGCTGAGATAGTTACTAAGATGGGGCTTCTCATGCTTGTGATTAGCTGGTGTAAGAATTGCATCTTTTCAATTTGCTTAACTCGTAGGTTAAATTAAAAAAATTAAAATGGACAGATAATTTGATCTGACAGTTCTCTGGAGAAACTATGTGGACAGTAATAATTGCATGAAAATATCTGAGCATCATTGGTCACTAAGAGAATATAAATTGAAACCACACTATCACTACACATCTTCATAATATCTTAAATTAGAAAGACTTGCCATACCAACAGCTCAAACTTATATACAGAAACTGAAACTCTTGGACATGGTTTATGGAATGTGAGTTTGTAAAATATGTACCTACTGGAGATACAGCTTTCCACTGGTAGGTGTTTAACTTGCATGTACAATTAATAAATGAACATTTCATACTTATAGACTTTAAAATATATGCTGATAGAAGCTTTATATGGACGTCCAGAAATTGAAAATAATCAAAATAATAAGGGATGGTTGAACGAACTTTTTAAAAATATCATGTAAATATCTCATAATTAAATAAAAACAAAGACATGTGAATTGCAAAATAATTATGTTGAGTAAGATAGTCATGAAAAATAGTTGATATTGCATTATTCCATCTACACAAAATTCTAGGGGGAAAAGATAGGCTACTGTGACTGAAAGTATATTCTGTTATTGCTTAGAGAAGAAGCTGGAATAGGAAGAAGGAAATCGGGAATTATAATGGGCCTTCTTGGGGAAGGAGGGAGTTTCACTATCTTGGGGAAGGAGGGAGTTTCACTATCTTGACAGTGCTGATGGTTTCAAGGGTTTCTGCATATGTGAAAAAATTACAATGTACATTTAAGGATGTGCAGTTTATTATGTTACCTGTCAAGGGATATAGCTTAAGGTGATAGCATGAATGCAAGCATCTATCAGTAAAGAAGTAATCCATGAGTCTTGATGCAAAAGGCCTGTCTCCTCTATATTGTTCTTTCACATTTGACTGTGAGTAGATTAGGGCATTGGAATTGTTAGTGTTAAGACAACAAATTTGGACCTACAGAAGTACTCTTAATGCAAATATCAAAAGACCAGCAGACATTTTTCATTTGCAAAAGTAGAAGCTTAACTCGTTGAAAAAACTTCAAATGACCTGACTTTTAGTATATGACAACATAAGGTTGCCTTCAGAAGAATCAGGAATACACTCTGAAACAAAAAGAATGTCCAGATTTCTTTAGTGGTTGCCTGGATTTAATTTTATTGTTTTGTGAACAATCATGAGGTAAATGAAAATATAGGTGCAGATTTATGATGACTTAGGCAATCTGTACAAAGATAATCTTTTGTCGGTCCTGCCAGAATAAAATCATAAATTGCATTCTTCTTTCACAATAAGCTTTTTGCTTCACATAGAGGTCATTTAGAAAGTGATTTTAACCTTTATAATCAGATGGGGATGGTTGTTAAAGAGCAAGGAAAGCCTTTTACCCAAATGTGAATTTAGAGTTATAGACTCCCAAAGCAGTGTTAATAAGTTCCAAATGATTAAAACAAATTTATTTTCATAACTAATTTTAGATTTTTTGCAAAGCACAAATGTACAAGTTGACATACAAGGTAATACAGTCTTTTCCCATATTATATGATCACAGACTAGAAACAAAAGACTTCATTTCAATAAAACTAGCTATCCAGTAAACATTTATTATTTTTACCTGTTAAATCAATGTGATGTCAAATATCCAGATATTTGCATTTTACCTGTATAGCTTTACTTATTTTTCATTTGAATGCTTTGGGTGACAAATACACAGACCCCAGCAATCGTACTAACATAACTAAGATTCATAAATCTAACTTTTGTCCTTCTCTTTGTCACAACTGACAATAACCTTGAAGGACTCACTTAATCTCTTTGTGCCTCCATCACTTGCTTATAAAAATTGGATAATGATACTTATCTCACTGGATAAGAAGGAGATGTTAATGTTTGTAAAGCCTTAGAGATCTCTAGATAAAGTAAACCAGCACTGAATTGCTAACATAAAGAAATCACTATTGTTATATTCCTTCTGGTAATCATTTCAAAAAAAAAAAATATATATATATATATATAAATGGATCATTACAAATACTTCATCCATGCTACTTTATTTAAATAAGCCACTGAAAAGTGTAATAAACTGGATGCAGAAAGATTTGGTTATAATATTGCTCCACTAAAATGAATAAATTTTCATTTCACCCGCTGCTCTTTAGCGATGAGGTTTTCATATAGAATAAATACTATTATAGAATATATCTTAGCATATGTTTTACAGAGTGCTAGAGAATCACAATTTTGAACAATTCTAAATTACTCTAATAAATACAAATTAACCAAATAGTAACTATTAAAATATATAACCATCTACAATCTTTGTACTATGTGTACTTCATAGTTTCTCAAATAATTCATTACTTTTATTCAGAGAACTTTATTTCAAAAAGAGGAGGTAAGGTTGCTAGGAAAAGTGCTTCTTTAGATTCTGTAGTAAACTAGACAAAGCTTCTGTATTCAAGGACTCTATATATAATGAAATATACAACTGCTTCTTACACTAACCCTGAGAAGCTCTGATGAGCTAGTACAAACAAATAAAAAGCATAAGCATGAAGAAAGCATAAGCATGACTAATCTGACTGGACAGTGTGAGAAAGTTTATGACAAAGAAGTGAATTTAATGTAAGCCTGGACAGTTAGGTGCTTGTCATGGCTCTGTGGGGAGAAAAGGTTAGGAGTTCATATGACATAGACATTCAAGACATAGACAGCAATTTGACCTATGAGTCAATGGGCATGGTTGGATTCCAGAATCACAGAAGCCAGGGGGCTGCATGTAATTTTCAGCTGCACTTTCTGTACTATATAATGAACAGCAAGATGGGGCTGACCCTAGAGGTTATCAGCACATGCAAATATATGATAAATGTAAATAAACCATTGTGTTGTTAGGGTTAAGAGTGATGGGCAGCCAATGAAACCATTGTTTGCCTAAATACCAGGAAGAAAAAAAAAAGTCTGAAATAAGTCTGAAATAAGTCACCAGAATGGAAAAACATAAATTAGACTTGTAATAGATGTCCCAAGGATTCTTGGATAGAAGTTAGGAAATTAAACAATACTGAGGACCCTAAAACACCACAATGGCCTTCCATGACAGAGAGGGAACACAGAGGAGAGTAGTAAATGCATTCTGGTTCAAAGTTCGCCTCACCATGGAGCTGACAGATATGAGCACCAACTAATGATCATTGTTTTACTCATGTGTTCATAATAAGAATAATGTATTTAGTAAATGTCAGAACCCTCACTCTGGTTTTTATGGAGTAAGAAGCAAGTTCTCACTACAGGAAAGGCCAAGTGGAAACCTTTGAAACTAGTGAATCAGATGGAAAATAAAAAACAATACGGTGTCTCGAGTTGAATGGCAACAATTACTGGTCTTTTCAAAGACTTAAAGGGATTATAGGTAGCCACGCTATTTATATTACCAGTATAGCCTCTGGTCCAGTAAATGAAAGAAAAGTCTTTTAAGGTGACCAAATGATAGGCCCCAGCTACAGCTGATATACTAACTGTGAATTTGGTGCTAGTACAAACAGCAAAACCTGTCACACATTCAACAAGTGATCATGTGAATGTGTTCTTTCCATATGAATGGAAAGGGACAGGGCATATTTTCCCCATTTAAATGAATAGTAATATTTCTTCCTTTCTGTGGTGTATTTCTACAACTAGCTTTCACTTTATTATAATTATTTTTAATTTTCATGCAATTTGTATTATTATTGTTCCCTTTCTGGCTCCCCTATACAACTGTCCCACTCCTACTTTCCCCTTTTCCCCTTTCCCCCTCCAGTTACTCCAACTACTCTCTCACTGTAAGCCGTTGGTTGAGGCTCAGCCTACTTGTCTCTTTTTTTTTTCCCTTAGAGTAATGTTCCCTTTCCTGGGTGAAGATCTATGCTCCTCAAACACAGTAGTACAGGCTGTTAGGATCTACAGAGGTTACTGTGAGGTGGGTAGTCAGGCCATGCACGTCAGAAACATCTCCTAGGGCAGGTGTGTGGTTGTATGGTTCTCCAGTCCCATGATGCTGCTTCTGTGCTATGCAGTTCTGGAATCTGATGTTGGGAACAAAACTCCCAGCCCTCAGTAGTGAAGTTACCCAGTGGGGACAGACACCAGCAGGTGGTTGGTCTAGCTCATCTCCTTTCTTGTGGTTCATAGTTCTGCTATGGGGCTGCAGCCACCCTACTAGCTATCCCCACTCCTTGGTGAAGGAAGGAGTCTCGCTCTTGTTGCACACATCTTTGGACCGGGGTCTTGTTGCCCAGCCCTGGAGATGCTGTAGGTGGACCTCTGTTAGAGGTCGATCATAGTTAGTCTCTCAGCCTCATCTCTTCTGGTGCCAACCATGCACTCTCTGGGTCCTACCTAGATGATGGATGTACCCAGGACCATTATTTGTTCCTCTTTTCTCTATTTTTGCAGCTGGATTGTTGATCTATAATTAGCTTTCTTACTCTTTTCACAATATTATGAAATAAAAGCTTATCATATGGATATTTACCAAATCTGTTCTTTTGTTTTGAAAAATTATTTTAATTATATATGGGAAATCATAAATATAATAATGGGAAAATAATGGACATAAGTGCCATTTGGTGTCATATACTCTCTAGAAAGACTTAGGGGGACTTCCTTATTAGTAAAAATGCTAGAAGGACAAGGATCTAGTAGACTCCATTCAAAATAATGAACAAATCATTGGTACTAATAACTGCTATCTCTAGAAGTTGTAGGAGAAAAAAAAATTCTGTATGTTCAGTGAAAAACTGTATACTAAAACTAAGGATACTTTCATCACAATAAAATCATTTGGTTTCTCACTCAGTATGCTCACATTTCTGTCAAGTTTATTTAAGAAATTCACATATATGTAGACAAAGTATGAGTCAAAATACAGTTTTATCTCTTGGTAGTTAAATTTAGTGTTGGAAGCTAAAACACTAAAAACATGAAGGGAAGGCATAGAAATAAATTAAAACTTCATTATCAATAGAATAAAGTGAAATTGTAGCTTTTGTCCTTGAAGGACAAAAAGAACTACTTTATGCATCTCAGAATCCATCTGTCTTGAAATTGTAAGTCCAATACAATTTAAAAAGAACAGGTAAAAGACAACTGAGTCATGTCAATATTTTGTATACATAGAAGAGGAAAAATTTACACCATTAATATCAAGGCAGTTTTCAGTTATGCACTTCATATATGTAGAATATAATTGTGTTTTATTCATTTTAAATGATGGCATCTTCCAACTCTTCTGTGGCTTTACCAGTAAGTCTATATTCTGCTCTGCTTCATGACTAAAACAATCTGTCATGAAGTCTATTCCCTAATTTAAGAAACTAAGTTATACAGAGGTAAAAATCACCATTCCACATCTCTGAGATTTATCTATGTTGAATATTTATGTAAGGAAAATTAATAAAAGGAAAACATTACCAAAAGATAATCAATATTCTATTAACATTCAATATTAGAAAATTAGTTGTATTCAAATTGTAACCAGAATATTTTAGTCCAGTTGTGTTTTACTGAGCTAACTTCAAAGTCATATTTCTTTTCCACTGGATGCTGAAGTGCCCAATGGCTAGATTTCTATTTAAAGGCCAGTGTCTCAAGTATTAAAAATAGGAATGACAAAGTACAAGATTTTTTCAAGTTCTGAAACCCTTTATTAAATAAATTATATTTTTGAAGCTTGGGTTACAATAAATATGCTCAGAGTAAGCAGAACAAAGAAATATGTGACTGAAGTACATATACTTTCTACATATATGAGTCAAATCACTTAACCAAGAAATATCAATAGAACTGAATCCTCATTGAAATCCTGTACTCAAACATTAAGTATTACTTATTACAAACACATATGAAAATCAACTGTGAATTTGTACTGTGGAATAGAAACACAAAGAAATTGGAACTTCAGAAACTAGAGGCAATGTTTATTTCATATAACAGTGAAAAATAGCTGAATCCATATGCATAACATGAGATATTTCATCTTGGAATGGTAGAAAATGGCATATTTCATAATAACCTGTATTGAATTCAAAAGAAAGGGTGACAGGATTTGTGAATTAAGAATAACATCTTTTAGAGTACCTTCCCTAGAGAAGGATTTAAGGAGATTTTTTTTCCCTCTAGTTGTATGCTAACCCTCTTAAAATCATAGCAGATACAATCAGTTTCTGAAATGTCCTTTATAACTGTCAAAATAGATAAGATTACAGATTTGTTGGTTCTTCGAAGTGTGATGTCATAAGACCCTATTTGCTGCAGCGAGAGTCATTATCTGTCTTTTTTGACAGGGTTCACATGATCAGTAAGGGAAGTATGGGAATAGTTAAAAGGGAATTTAAAACCAGTATCCCTGAATTTTATGAAAACTCAAAAACCAGGCTAAAACTCTATTTTTAGGGAAATAGGTTTCAATCTGTCTTTACCTGTAAAGGCTTTTAAAGCATGATCAGAAATGCCAAGTTTTTTATACTGATATGTATAAAATAATGGCAGTTTTCATCATGTTTATTCTACATATCTTCATTTAATTTTAGTTATCTAAAAGTTTTTGATTTACATATTATCTTCTTTTTAAAACATTGTGCATGTGTATGTCATATGTGTTCCATTGCAAGAATAGCACAATATATAAATGCATTCATTTACCTCCAGCATCAGCTAGTTTGTGTCTTTTATGAATGTTGCTTCGATAGACATCCTTGTACAGTCATTCCGATGTGAATTTGAAAAGTTTCATTGAATAAACACTCCTGTGTGTGCAAACATTGTGTCACAGGGACTGGCCTTTTAAAGTTGACACATAAGTCTATTGCACAAAGTCATAAGAGATTTAAGTTTAGCACTTTCCAGAATATATCAGGTTTACAATTTTTCCATATTACACTAGCAATTTGCCAATTTTTCATTTGTTATTTGACCATTAATCTATTTTTAAAGTTTCTTCCATGTTCCTATTTGGTCTATTTTTTATGAACTGATTTGTAGATTTTCTTTTACTATTCTCGAAAAACTCATCACTATGTGTATTATTTGTTTTGAAATATTTTTATTTTGTGCTTTCCTTTATATTTTGTTTTGTAATTATAGTATTTGAGTTGAATTAATTGTTCTCTTACATTTTTTTTTCATTTTTGTCATGTTAAGAGACTCTTCCCTCCATTTCATGCCTGTGCCTGTGATGAAACCCTGCCACGAGATAGCACTGAAAACTTCCCAGGGAATGGTACTGCAAAAAGTAGACACATATGCCAATGAATCAGGACTCAAAAAATAACTACTTATGTGTGTGTTCAACAAGTATTTGTCAAAGAAGCCAAGAATGCTCACTAGAGAAGAGATGGTGTCTTCAATAAATGATGTTGGGAAAACTGGTTAGTCACATGCAAATGCATAAAGTTAGAGTGTTTCATTGCCCCACTCACAAAAATCAACTGCAAATGAATTAAACACATGTTATACCTGCAACTGTGAATTTTGTAGAAGAAAACAGGGGAAAAAACTCCTTAATGTCAGTATGGGCTATCTTTTTTTTTTTCTTTGTGACCCAAAAGCATAAGGGCCAAAATAAAATTCAGCAAATGGAAATACATCAACTAATATACTGTTTTACCTCCTATAGAAATAAGTGGCTGAAAGGCCACATTACCAATAGGTAATGACATTTGGCACCTGATCAAGGTTTTCTTTTCTCCCACACATAGTGTCTACAAATGGACTCTGCCATGTTTGTACAAGAAAAAGAATAAAATCCCTTTAACATCTGAAAAAAGTTCAAGTAGCCAAGATTGAAATTGTGGTAATGGACCAAAATTGACTAGGTTTGGGTGGACCCCTGTATAAATTTTCATTTTCTGCAGTTTTAGCTATCCAGTAAAAAGGATATTAAAACAAAATTTAAAAGTAAATAATGGGATAGGAGAAAATATTTACAAACCATATCTTTTGATAATGAGTTCACTGCCCAATATATAGAGAACTGGTAAATGACCAAAATACAAATACTCCAACATACAAATTAGCACAGAATCTTCTCTCAAAGAAGATATACAAATAATTACAAGGATGTGAAAAGATGCCCAATTGCACTAATCACCAGGGAAGTGCAAGTCAAATAACAGTGAGATATTATTTCACATCTGTTCGGATAGCAATTATCAAAAGACAGGTAGTAATGACTGCAACACTATGGAGAAGAATATGGAGAGTATGGAGGAGCATAAACCTTGGTGCATTGTCGATGGGATTTTAAGCATGTATAACCATTAAGGAAAACAGTGCAGATGTTCTTCAAACAGCTAAAAATAGAACCTCCAGTTGATTCAGAATTTCTGCTTCTGGTTTTATACTGAAAAGCAGGATCTCAGAGAAATCTGTTCTTCCCATGTTTACTGTGTTAATTCACCGTAATGTTATAATTGGACTTTGCCTAGCAATGGTTTAGGTTGTAGAATGTTAGTATTTAGGGTTCCCAAGGTATACCTGTATTGATGTGGTGCAAGAAAATAAGAGAATTGTTAGTATAGTGATCAAATGCCTTGGTTCTGAAGCTGTATGATTGGTTTCAAATTCTGTTTCTCTCATTAACTCTTCGTGTGTTCTTTAAGAAATTAGTCATTTAAATGTCTTATACTTTAGTTTGTTCTTTGTAATGAGAACAGCAGTAGTATTAGCAAACATTTATTAAGATTTTTTAGTTCTATTTGAAGCAAGAAGATATATTTGAATATATATGTGCATGTATATTTCTAAATTTATAGATATATGAAATTTTACATATTTTTGAAATATGAATAGTAACTAGGGTTCATAATCCCAAAAATCCATCTTTAGAGTTTGCATTTCTAACCATTAGTGAAAACTTGGTTCTCATAAATGTTATTATAACTGGAGAATGGCTTGTTACTGCATCAGAGTCTACCAAAAACTGATTAATATTTCATCTCTTACAGTTTTTAACTTAGTGAATTATATTTAGACCATTATATTACTAATTGTATAATGTGGAAAAATTACTTTTATCAACTCATCTCTGCCAAATTGACTATTCTATCTCCAAGTGCTATTAGTTTTAGCTTGTGTAGTACCACCTTCTCTTTCTTTACCTTGACACTTACCTAGACAAAATTCTAGTCCTCTCTCACTTGTCAAACTGTAATCAGCTTAATATTTCACCCTCTCTGTACTTTTTTCCCTCCTCTAACTCCTGCTAACTCCTCTAACATTCTAGATTTTTGCCAATAATCAGGGAGGAAAATAAATATATATTATAGATCACCACAAGAGTAGGTGTTGTTAAAGGGAGATCTGAAGGTCTACTGCATGGTGAGGAAGAGTATTGACATTTAAACTGAGTTAATTTCTTGTTTTGCCTCTAAAGAATTGTATGGCCTTGCAGAAATTGCTACCTTTTACCAGTTCTCTCCTCTTTAAAGTATGTAGTTAAAAAGATAATTTCTAAAACACAGTACTACCTTATGATTTTCTAATTACATTTTAAAATAACTCTAAGTAAGTAGCATATGTTTTCTCCTTTAATGAAGCACAGGCTTGTAACTGTGTTTTACACAAATGGACTGAATATTTTATTTATGGAGATAAACATACCTTTTGTAGTTATGGAAAACTGGCAATTTCTCCATCATTTTGCACTTATGTCTGAATGACAATTTCATAAGCTATTGAAAAGTTAAGTGAATATTCTCAAAATCAAAATCATAGCATCTTTCAAACTAAATAAGACCAGAAACCCAAAGTTGGGCAATATTTATTTAAAAAATTCAGTCATTGAGCATTCACCACATTCCTTTTATCCATATGTTTGTTCCTTGGTGACATTTACAAGGGTAAATTTTCTTTTTTTTTCTCTCTCAGATAAATGGTGATGACAGCAACAAATGTGGGTATTTTTAGATCTGATTTAGAGGATGGTAGTCTATTGGATATTTGCTTCTGACCCTATCTCCAATAAAATTAAATTGATGTCATTGACAAGTAGTAGTACTTGACGGATGTGTTTATCAAGATGGTAAGGAATTATTGTGGGTAGCTCCTGGGAATGTAAGTAGAAGTGATGGGCTGAAACTGAACCAATGAAATCATAGTCTTAATATCAGAACAAATGCCTTAACAGTGCTTTGACCTCTTTGGGGAAATTGCAAAAGATCTATTTTTTTTCCGGTACATTCAAAACATATAAAATATCTGACAACTGAAGTTGAGATGCTGAAAACAGACTTTGGAGTTCTCATACTTGTTGTTTCTCAGCTGAAAGAGTTATTTTAAAACCATGCTTTCAGGAAAAAAAAATGGTTTTGACCCATTTTATCTACCAGATTCTAGCTTATTTATTTATTTAACTTACTTTGACTTCATCTAAATTGTTCATTTGCTTTTTAAATTTTTAATCAACTATGAAGAAATAAATTTCACTAGATATATAATTATAATATCCTGACTGTACATGAAATTATGCTCCCTTTTCAGCGTACCCTCAACCCCTTGCCAATGATGTTCATGACCTAATCCTGGGAATAGACTATTTTACCTTACATGGCAAAAAGAATCTGGCAGATACAAATAAGGTAAAAACCTTGAGATGAGGGGATTATCCTGATTACTTGAGTGTGTCTAATCTAATCTCAGAAAGCCTTAAGAACATAGAACTTTCTTGGCTGTGGTTTTAGGGATGAGACTTTGATGATTGTAAAGATGGAGGAAGAGCCATGTGCTAAGGAATGCAGGCTGCTTCTAGAAGTTGGAAAATGCAAAGTAACAGATTTTCCACTAGAGTTAGCAGAACAGAATGCAGCACTGTCTTTAACCCACTGACACTCACTTAAGACTTCTCACTGAAGAGCTTAAAATAATAAGTTGCAGTGTTTTAAGCCACTAATTGTGTGGCAATCTGTTACAGCAGCACTAGGAATAAAGTATTATTTCCTTATTGAACTGTTTACTCCTTTAGATATACCACTTAGAAAGACATTCCTAACATTCCACTTATTCATTTATCCACTCAAGTTTTTATCCTATAATTCTTTTATTTCTTCCTTTTTTTTATTGACTACATATATCTAACATTGTTAGTTGCAGGAGCTATAAAAATCATAGAGTATAACCCCTGTTAAAAAAAATTTCATTTAACTCAAATTAATAGCAGAGTAAAATACTGAATACGTAGACATAAATGTATGCATATGTGTGTGATTGCTAATATAAAACTCAGAAGAAAGAATAGTTTATTTTATACAGGTGTGAACTGATGTAAATGTAAAAGAAAATTTCAAATGAATGAAATTTGAAGTGTGGTTTAAAGGTTGAGCAGGTTCTACTGAATGTGAGAAAAAAACAGTTTTAATCTAGAAAAACAGGACAAAGCAGGGGATAAGTGCAATGGGTCATCATGTATAAGAATCAAATTTGTTGATTCTTCTAGGATTTTTCTTTTTCTTAAAATTTCATTATTTATTTTATTTTCTTACATCACTCTTCAATTTTGTACAATTTCCCCCCCTCATATAGGGGTAGTTTCTACAGTTCTCCCACCATCATAGCAACTGTTTCCTTCACCAATCCCTTATGTGCATCTGTCCTGTTTTGGCACTTTTCTCTTCCTTTCATATGCTACATGCCTTAGATTGATGATCAACTTACAATTTTTTTCTTAACCCTGTAATTGGTCTCTCTATATGCTACATATAACTGAAACCATCCAATATTTATCATTTTTTTTCTTCTGCCTTATTTTGCTTAATGTTTCCTTCCAACTCCATCCACATTGCTGTAAATGGCATGGGTTTACCTTTTTGAATGACTGAGTGGTAGTCTATAGTGTGTGTGTGTGTGTGTGTGTGTGTGTATGTGTGTGTATGTATGTGAAAATATGTATGTATATCACATCTTCTTGATTTTTTCATCTATTTTGTTACAGTTGGGTTTTTTCCATATTCAGCTGTTGTAGATCCAATTTTAATGTTTTGAGGTACCTCCACACCACTTTCCATAGTGTCTGGACCACTGGCAGTTTAAGAGGGTTCCTCTCTACCATTTGTTTCTGCATTTATTTATTTTTTTATTTTGTGCCATTCTCAGGCATGTGAGTTGTTATCTCATTGTAGTATTATGATTTTGATTTTCATTTCTTTGATAATAAATGATTTGCATTTCTTTGCTAATAGGCATCTTCATATGCTTTTTGGTTTTTTGCTTTTCTATTTTAGAGAAGTACCTTTTCAGCTGTTCTGCACATTTTTTGATTGTTGCTTTGTTTTGGTTGCGTTATATAAGCTCTTTGTAAATCTTTGATATCAGTCCCTTATCACTTGTATGGTGTGCAAATATTTTCTCCCACTCAGTAAGAAATTTTTATTATAGCTACAGTCTTTTTTTTTGCTGTACAGAGGCTTTTTGGTTTGACGTAGCCCCAGCTGTTTATCTTCTCTTTTGCTTTCCTTGCTTCTGGAGATGAGTTTCAAAGATGTTTATGAATTTTATGTTATGGAGTGTTTTGCCTGTGTTTTTGTCTATATATTTTGTGGTTTCAGGTCTTACATTCTAGTGTTTTCTTCATTTTAAGTTGGATTTTGTTTATGATATGAGTTAATAGTTTTTTTTTTCACATGTACCTTTTCAGATTTCCCAACACCAGTTTCTCTGATGCACAGTTGCTAAAATTTGCAATAAATTCTTAGCATAACTGAATCCAACAAGGCATCAAAAGTGTTTCCTTTATTTGTGTTAGAATGCAAATTGCTTATTAGATAGCATAAATAATATTACTAGAAATATTCTATACACTGTTATGTCCTCAACACTAAGAACAATGGACAATATTACTGACATTTTTTGATGAATAGTGTATGAATTAATGGCTTCCTTCTTCAATGTAATTCCAACAAATTTTCTTAAGTATAGAAAAATTTATATTTAACTTAGCATCATTAAAAAACTGATTTGCATTTCACATTGCATTGGGGTGTTTTGCATCTATTTTTAACAGCTGACACAATACAAAATGCATGTTATTTTCCAAGATAGTGGTATTTATTTTTTACCAAGTTTAATATGCTTGAAATTTTTCAGAGCACCTCTTTTTAGATAATCTGAAAGTGAAAATATACTCTGCAACCACTCCAACTTTATTATAACCAGGAACAGATGTTCAGCTATATAAATTAATGAACTCTACTTTTTATTGCACTGATTAGAGTATTTTAAACCTTTTAATAGATAATTAACTTTTTTATATTCTTTAATTTTAGTTTATTGTAAAAATGGGTATGTATCTAAATTTTACCATTACAGATTGCATATTTTAAAAGATTTTAGTAAGCTGCTTTCTTCATTAAAAGAAAAAATTCTAGCATCATTTCAAATTCAAAAGTGTTTATTTCTTATAGCTTATGAGACATTTCAGCTTTTATTCACATATGAACACTCATATTGGAGATAGAAACCAAATCATCCAAAGGACAATTTTCTGAAATTTCCATTATAGTTGCATTCAAAGATTAGAATGTGTATTAAAGAGTACGAACTCTTTCACTTAAGGTAGTAGGGTGTAGCTGAATTTATTAAGGCACTTTGGGTATAGTAAGCTAATGGGGTTGTATATTTTTGGTGCGTAGAATAAAAACTTTATGAAGAAGAATAATTTTTAATCTTCTACAAAGAGACTAAAAACTACCTTCTGAATGAGGAAGAGAGAAAGGGCAAGAAATGTCATGTTTAGAGTCTTGACAAAGACACATTAAATAGCCTTATTTTCTTCTATAGAAACAGAGCTGAAAGTAGGGTGCTTATAACGTCTATTTAATCCTTTCCTTTGGTAGCAACAATAATGCCTGTAGCCAAAACTGAGGAATAAGTTTAGATAATTCTCTGATACCAAAAAGTCCAGCAGTTGAGGACCAACTACCCAAATTAAAAAAAAGAAAAAAAGCTTTCTGTTACAAATAACTCTAGAAAAGCAATGGGTAAAGGACATTTTAAATGCTAACTGTGTTATAATGAATGGTTCTTTCAACAGGTGGTCATACTCAGTGTTGCTTTTAAACCTGTTTGACAGAAACCTGCTAGTGCAACTTGAGAAAGGAGCCAGTTTTATTGTAAGAAGTTGATGTTATTCTTCTGGAGCTGAAAGATCTAGGCATTTTTCAGCTTTCAAGCCTGCTAACTATTAAGTAGCCAGCCTCCTCATGCTTTTAGCAAAATGTTGACAGAACTCTTGACAGCATCTATTTTTATAAAGAAAAATGGCATGAGCAAAGTGTAAAATAGGTATCAGCTGAATTCCTAACTTTTTATCAGGATATAAAGCAGTTTATTTTCATAGATGTAAGAGTTTCTAGTAAGTAGGTGTCTAGAATCACATGTATTGCTTCACCTAAAGTACCCCCCAAAACTGGGACTCTGCCAGTAATTATGAAGTAGAAAACAATTATTAGATAGGCAATTAGCAATAAATCCTACTTTGTCTTAAAACTTTGATGGTCTTATGTTATTCAAGTTATTGTCATGAGTAAAAATTTAATAATAATAATAATCAGAGAGGCCTGAAGAAACAACTCAATTAGATCTCTGTGGAATAGATTCTTCCTCATACTTCAGTTTAAGATACTATCCAAAAAATATCATAAAGACCTTAAGTTAGTAAATCATTTATTTATGTCACTAAAAAGTGGTTTGAAAAAGTCTTCTATGATTAAAATCATATTTTAATGGTTCTTCTAGTCAATCAAATACTTGAAAGAAATATAATAACAGAACTAAGAGGGGCAAATTTTTCATTAGCACAAATGTGATTGTCTACAAGTCAACTGGAATGTGCTTTGATAATATGGGTTCATTAAAATATTAAAATGTAGTCAGTTTTCTATACATAAAAATAATCACAGGAATTATAATGGAAAAGGATCTTTGCAATAGTTATAAACAAAGTAGAAAAATGAGATACTCTTAGCAAGAATTAATGAGAATGTAATGAAAGTACATCAAAGTTTATTTAGAGATTTTTGAGAAATGAAGTAAGATGCTTTGTGTTCCTATGTTGAAAGAATGGTTGTTTATGAAAATATAGATGTTTCCAGAATTATATGTTTAATAGAATTTCAATATATACAAACTAAACAAGTTATCTAAGTGAGAACTTGAGAACAGGAATATTTTTTAAATAAAATCAGAGAAATGAATGCAGCTACCTAAATTACATGTTTGCAATAAATTTAAAAAAAAAACATACATTGATGGCATCTATAACCATAAAGAACTGTCATTAAATTAAACCTAATATTTTGCATTAATTTATAATGCAAATAAATTATAAATCGGAGGGCATAAATACATCTATTTATTAAAAATCATTAAAGTCCTAGGAAGATCTGATTAAACTGTTAAATTTAACGTAAAAATTTTCAAGTCTATATTATATTAACAACAGTATTGAAATTTAGCATGATGAAATAATAATGTAACAACAGAAAGTGCAGAGAAGTATACAATGTTTACTTAAATTTTTGATGCTATATATTTAAGTCAATGACAAACCTTTATTAAATAATCCTTATATGATTGTTTCTGAAAAAAATGTTTGGTTTATACCTGAAAATATCATAGTATTTAATAATTTTTTGATTTTTAATATTTAATTCAACATATATATTTTGAATGTTAGTGTTGAAAATTAGTTAGTTGAAGTGATAGAATTTCTAGTGATAAATGGAATTTAAAATAATTAAGACAACTTATAACTGAGTGAGTAGAGCAAGTATATGAATAAAGTTGGAGATTAATGCAGAGTTATAAAAGTCATATAATAAAAATTAGAGTACAGAGTCAATAGTTATATTTTCAATTTTCTTTCTATTTTCTAATAGGACCCATCATTTTTAAAGCATTCATTCATTTATTTAATAGAAGTGCCTTTATATATAGTTTTAGGAGTATAGTATACACTATAAAATCGGTTATTCCCTGTGAAAAAATTCACACTTAGTCCTATAACTACTCTTTCCAATTTCAGAAATTAAAAACTAGAATTAACACAGAGAAAATATTCAGAGCAGAAATGGAAAAAAGTTGTGGCTTCTTTTATAGGTCAAACAAGCATGTAGACTAAACTAATTTAATCAATATGATTGGTAAAAAAGGGTTAATTCAACCAAAATCTCTTCAAATCTCCCTCCCCATATTCTTTTTAAAATGTAGTTACTGTTGTCTTTTTATTTCATTGTTTTAGAGCCTGAAAAGAAGGGAATCAATGTGACAGCTTAGCTGGCATAATGCCAATTAAATGAAGGTTTACTAGTGGTAAAAATTCGGTAAAATTTTCAAGTAAGCAAAAGGAACTTTCATAGCAATACTAGATCCAGATAAACAGATGCTTTTGATAGGAAAAAGATTCCCATTTAAATTATTGATAGCTCATCATAATAATTTCTTCTAGGAGAAAGGACCCTCTTAGTCACCATTGTATTCCTAGAGCCCAGTGCCTGGAAAACGACAAATGCTCAATAAACATATGAATCAATGGATGAATCAATGAGTGAATGAATGATTGTTCAAGTAAATACATAACCCAATTTAGTTTCTGGATTTGGAAATGGGAGAAACTGATGTATTCAAACAAATAAACTATGATTATGATAAAATTAAATTAAGCTAAATTGAAAAAATGATAATGTATCTGAAAATCCTAAGCACTAACAGGTTGCTTTTCCATTCACGTCATTGAATATTACTTCTTTAAAGGCCAAGACCTGCAGTGCAATAAACAAGTTATCAATGGTATTCTTTAATTAACACTGGAACATATAGGTAACATGGAGAATAAAACTGTGTAGTTGACCAAAGAGAAATGTTACTGGATGTGACCTGAACTCCCATTTGTTATGTAGATGACAGTCCTGCTATAGGAGCACCCCCCACACCAAATACAAACTATTTAATTCTGATTTTTAAAGAGCAAAATAATTTACTATATTGAAACAGCCCATTCATCATATAAAGCATTTGATTCTGTCACCTCAAGTGCTTGTTAAATCACTTCCAGCTGCTACAATCAAGGGCCAGGTACTTCTAAGGTCTGGCACTTTCTGAGCTCTATTACACCTTTAAGTATGATTCTTCAATCCAATTCTAGCCTTCATAATAATCAAGTGCCCACTCCAGTTAACTTCAAGGCAACTGGGAACTTAGAATTCTCCATATGTGTCTGTATCTGATTTTCAATCAAACCTCTTCATCCAAAATCTGAAAGGTTCTGAATATCTATGAAGTAGTATAGTAACATTTTCACTTAAAGCGGTGTCAAGAGCAGCATCATTGAAATAAAACTTTGGCAAGGGAACTAAGCTATAAAAGGGATACTTCTCCAAACCAACAAGGAAGTTAGCAATAGAACTGAGAAATGAAAAGTATTTTGTGACTGTATCTACATGAATCCATTGATTAAATCATTTAGCATCAAGGTGGAATTCAGTGTCCTTTAAATAACAGGAAAAAAGGAAGCAATTGCATGTTTAAGAAGCTATATTGAAGAACATTTACACACAGGCTTTATCTAGATACAATGTTTGACTTGTTCCACAAATATTTATTAAGCACATATTGTGAGTATTAGTGTATTCACATGTATAAAATTAAATATAAATTAAACATTATACAAGTAACAAAATAGAATTCAGTGACCTTTAATAGCCTAGTTCTCACATTCTCCTTTTTCCTTTCTTAAATTAAAAATATCATTATAGCAGTTACATTGAGGTGCAATTCGCATACCATAAATTTTACCTTTTGCAAATATACAATTTGCAAATTTTAGCATATACACACAGTTTTGTGAACCTCACCACTGTTTAATTTCAGAATATTTTTATCATCCAAAAGCAAAACCTTGTAGTGGTTAGCAATCATTTTCTATTTCTTTCCAATCCTCCCAAGCTTGGGCAACCATTGATTTACTTTCTGTTTTTATGAATTTGCGTTTTCTGGTATTTTCATGTAAATGCAATCATATAGCATCAATCTTTTGTGAGCTTTTTTTACTTAGCTATTATGTTTTGAAGCTCCATTCTTCATTACATTTCATGTTTGAATAGCATTCTTTTGTATGGCTATCTATACCATATTTCATTCACTAGTTGATGGATATTTGAATCTTTCCATGTGACTACAAGTGACAAGATTTCCTCTTTTCTCATGAATAAACAGCATTCCTCTGTGTGTGAGTGTATGTGTGAGTGAGTGAGTGAGTGAGTGAGTGAGTGAAGGATTGCAACTTCTTCCTCCATTCATTCCTTGAAAGTCATGTATTTTATTTGTGTATTATGGTTAAGTAATTGATAAAATTTTGAAGTAGAGTGAACAGGATTCCCTATAGATACAGGAAGCATGAGAGTGCGAGTAATAAAAATTGTGGCAGGATTTTAACTTGGACAACTAGAAAGAAATTGTTAGCAATTAAACAAAGGAAGCCTGCAGAAGGAGTAGTAAGAAAAAAACCAGGAATAGTTTTTATGGCATGTTAAATTTGAAATGTATCATAAACTCTAATAAGATCATCAAGAGGATGGATATACTAAATAGACATGAGGTCCAATGACAGAACCCTGAGTCATTCTAATTTTAATAAGTCAGAATAATGAGAGGAATCACAAAGCACACCAAGAAGTAAAAATTAGTAAAAGTAAAAATTAGTAAAGCTGGATGAAAATTAGATGGGTATATTAACCAGAAACTAAATAAAGAAGAAAAAAATGTAACAAATGCAGATATTTAACCATTCATGAATGTTGAGATTTACACCTGATTGGAGTGTACAGTGTACAGAAAGTGTACAGAAAGAAAAGAGTAAGAGTGCTTAAAAAGAGTGGCAGTCTATGGAAGTTTGTGCAAAATGATGTGAAGAGGAAGAAGTAAATCTAAAGAGTGCTTTTAAAACTACAGTTTTAAAGAATAATATTAGATTTATACTATAGAGAGAAAATGGGGTACTATATACCCCATATCTGATATTACTAATATAAATACATGATATTGTACATGTTGAAATCAATCAACCTTGATACATTAATCTGACATCTATAGGTTATTTAGAGTCCTTAATTTTAATAGGTCAAACTTCTCTATTCCAGGATCACACACTAGACACAACATTGTATTTAGTATCAAATATTTAAGGCATCTGTTGGCTGTTAGGTTTTCTTACACAGAAGACAATTTGTAATAGAATTGGTCTATAGATTTCCTATTTGCAATGTCTTTATTTAGTTTTAATATTATAGCAATATTGGCCTTATTCCATGACTTAGAAAATATTCCTTTTACTTCTCCTTTCTGAGTGATAACATAGAGAACTTGATTTATAACTTTGGTGGAATACACCAAGGAAACTAACTGTACTATATACTAAATCGAAAATTATTAATTATTGGTTTAGTTTATTAGTTATAGGGATATTCAGGTTATCTATTTGTGTATTTATTAATTTATTTGGAATAATATTGGTTGACATTACTATATATGATTCAGAAAAATAAAGTCACATATTCTTAAATATACTTCCCAACCACCTAGCCTAGAACAGTTATCCCTTAATTGTGTACCATTGATCACCTTCTGCATCTAGTGGTCTCTATTCTGCAGTCAGCCCTAGGGTTTGTTTTGATTTAGTTCTGTCAGTTCCTTTGATTTGTTCCCCTGTATCCCACAAATGAATGAAATTGTTCGGTATTTGTCTCTCTCCCTCTGTCTTATTTCACTTAGCATGAGTCCCTTCAATTTCATCCAGGTTGTTGTGAATAGCAGGCATTCATATATTTTCTTAAATATCTGAGCAGTATTTTATTATGTCTTTGTACCCATATTCCTGACATTAGGTCTTGTTTTTCTGTAAGCTACCTTCCTCTCCAGCTTTTAAAAAGAAAATGTTTCATTTTCTTTGGATTTCTGTTGTTTTAATATACCATGCCTAGGGTATTTTTTATTCATTTCTTTTATTTCAATTGATTTTAGATGATTAAAGTGTATGGATCTATATATAGATATCTATATATCCATATACTCTCAGGAATTATTATTTAAATATTTCTTCTCCAATTTTTCTTTTCATTTTGCTATTCATTGCACATATTTTACATTTAAATTGTGTTATAGTCATTAGTGTTCTGTTAGAATTGTTTTTTCCTTTTTGTCTGCTTACTTCAGTTGTACATGCTTTTTAGTTAACTGTATTCTGGTTGACTGGTACTTTTCTCAGTTAAGTTGGATTTAATGTTATGTCAAATGTTGTTGCAGTATTTCATATTTCCAACACCTTTTTATTCTATCTCAGAGTTTCCATCTCATTTCTTTTACTTACCCACTCTTATGTATTCTGAAGGATGGTTTAGAGTGCAATATGTTAGTGATAATTATTAACTTGCCTATCTGATAATTTTTACATTATTATACTGCTCTCTGTCCTTTTTTCCTTTGGGCCTGTTTAAATTACTTTTCGCTGGACATGTTGTATTGGGTAATAAGAACTGAGGTAAATGGTCCTTTAGACTTAGGAATTTATCTAACCTGGCTAAAAGTTAGGTTCTATTTGCTGAATCTATTGCTTTAAGAGATTTTAAATTCCTCCAATGTCTTTATTGTTATTCTTCCCCTTTTTACTTTGGGTTTCTCATTGTATTCTTCAGATGTATGTCTTGCTGCTCTTTCAGCTCCAGCTCTCTGTTAATATGCTAGAGGCCTGATGGTTTAGTAGGAATGGGTGTTATTCTTAATTTTTCTTTTCAATCTCTGTTTTCTGGTCTGTATCCAAGGACTAAACATTACAGCTGTTTCCTCTGTGTAACTTTTTTCACTCCATTTGTTACTTCCTTATCTAACATTGATTTTTTTTGTGAAGTCCTGATCCATTTTGATTGTGTTTTGGTTTCTATCTTTTAATTTTTCAGGTGAGATAGGAAGGCTCAATGGGCCTGGTTTGGGAGAATAGAACTTCTCTCAAGGTGTATTAGGCTCCAACAAGTTGTTTTCTGCTGGAGGATCAGGCTTTTGCCGTGGAGAAACTTTAAGTTACATTTCTTGAAGATTACTCTTATCACTACCGGCAAAATCCATGAATCTAAACATGGATATATAAACCTAAGTAAGCAAGGGAAGCTGAAAGGTCAAAATTTATTATATTCATATATCAATACTTTAGAATTTATGGTTTAGAAATAGACAATACTCAGCCTTTCCCCACCAACTTTAGTTCACAAGCAAGAATGTATTGAATCAACAAGAGTTTAATGTTTTTTTCCTGCAAATTAATAGACAACCAAGAATAGTTTAAATTTTCCTCCTCCATCTATGGTTTGTGAGATGTTTTATGAAGAGAAATAAGATTTATTTTTACATATTGTTTTAGAGTCTAGCAGATTTCTCTGAAAGACCATCAGTTTCTTTTGTAATTCATCTTTAATTGCAAAGTTTTAGAGCAAATATGTTTTACTTAATAAAGTAAAAGAAATGTATTTTCTTCAGAAATATCCATGTTCTTTAATTTTTTTTAAACTCTGGGAATAAACAGTAGTATGAGATTTAAACTTTGATTTGAATGCTAACCTTTGTACTATTATTTTTTGGATACTTACTATCATCTTAGAAATAGAATTTTAAAGAACTATTGATCTTATTGCTATTGAAAGTCTGGTATGCCTTTAGAGTTCTACTTACATTTGAGATGTTAGTATTATTTCATATGTATTCATCAATGCTGTCTAATAATAGTTCTGTGATGGGAAATGTTCTTTAACCTCAATATTCCAGTCACTATCACAGCAGTTGAATACTTGAAATGTGGTGTGTATAACCAATGAACTGAAGTTGAAAATATATTCAGTTCTAATTAAATCAGTTATTTAAGTTTACTGGCTATTTTACTAACCAGCACACATCTAGATCTTAATCTGGTTGACTTGGAAAATACACTTAAGTGTTTCCTATTTTTATTTCTGAATATTATCCAACTCAGTGATCTAAATGGCTCACTGACTTGGAGGGATTAAGGAAGATTCTTGATAAATATTTTTAACCTACAGAATAACACTGAGTTTAATGGGAAAGACGCTTTGTGAGAATAGTTGTTTTTCCTAGGAAGTGGTGTTATGTATTTTCTTAAAGCCTTACATAAATAGATAAAATAAAATTATGAAAAAAATAAAAAAATAATGGGAAATGGAATTACAAAGGATTTTTAAATGTCAAGGTGTTTATTTGATATGAGTAAAGATATTAAAGTGTAAAGTTGATAATAAAAATATTTCTATAGGCATTAAAAAGGCAAATTTTAGATCAATATTAGAGAACATGTCTATAAATATAGAACAGATATTGTCACCTCTCTCATATAACCGGTTAGTCAAATTTAGGATCAGGATAACATGTTTCCTGACACTGCATTGTATTTATTTCATTTATATAACTAAATTCATAACAATAAAATAAAATGATAGTCTAATACAGGACATGTGTTTTAACACTGACTTAACATCTAGTTTTCATACATTTACACTTCCTGCAGGTGTTGTTTTTGTTTGTTTGTTTGTTTGTTTGTTTTAAGCAGTTGACTATAAAGTATGAGAAGGGAAGAATGCTTGATGTTTGATAAATATATATTAATATGATGAGTATTTGGGAAGAAATGTTATTACTACTACTCTAAATGAAAGCGTTTTTAGGCCTGTCTTCTGACAACTAAATTGCATAATTGAGAAATAATCAAATGTTTTAAAATGAAAATATTAGAGAATCATAAAATGAATTCATACTTAGTTTCTAAGTCAAAAAAAAGAAATAAAAAATTCAAAGGTAAATATTTTCTAAAGGATTACTGTCATTTTGTTAAATGAACAAATGTTTTTCTCAGAGATGGCCTGCTTTTATTTCCTGTAAAACATTGATTTCATCATTTTGAAGTTATTTAATTGTACCACGAAGGTGACTCATTTGGTGAATACACCCGAAATAGACTTCATCATTGACATGTTTGGATCATTTTCCTTTCAAGGCCAAAAGATGGTGCTGCTGTGTAGCTGAGCAATCATTCTTCAATAATCAATTGCCTTCCACACTTCAACTCAACTGCTAAAATGGCGGAAACATTTCTATCATAAAAGCCAGTAAAACAGGTCTGAATATGCAGTGAAATAAATCAGGTAACAAATTAGCTTAAAGTGGACCCACTGATGATTGCACTTAGTGAAAAGTGACAGTTGTCTAGTGACAGAATGTGGTGGTCTCTTTTTTTTTTGTGATATTATAGATATCTCTAAGAATTTGAATTTAACATTTCTTGTAAAGAAGTCATAGATTAAGGGAGAGAGAAATACCTTAAAGAAGTTGGTATTCTTTTGAGGACTACTGAATGAAGCATGAATATATCCATCTTAATAATTCAGCAACTTTGTAACCTCAAATTAAACTTCAAAATTATTTTGATTCTAAAACTATTAAACTTGTCATTGTCATCATTTAACTATGTCATCACTATAATATCTAAAGCTATACTATAATCATTTAAATTTTAAATTTTAATTTTTATACATAATATATTTAATACATAATATATTTAATTATGTATTTAATTATGTATTAATACATAATACATAATAATACATAATATATTTATACATAATATATTTATACATCACGACATTCATATATGCACATCTTTTCCTTACCCAGTTCTAATAGTTAAAAAATAGAAAATATTAGAAACAATGCTCATATCTCAACAAACCCAAATCTTTACTGCTCAAATGATATCATTTATACCTGTATTTTGTTAATATCATCTCCCTCTAGATAACATGATTATTCTTGATTTCCTACTGTTAGATCTATCTGTTAACTTCCCTTTATCAATTTTTTGACATTTCTTCACATATGTGTATATCTGCATTTTTCCAGTAGAATTATAGCTATGATTTTTAAGTCAATAATCATTGCTAAAATTATTACTATGTGAACATAATCAACAGTTGAGCTATGGAATATGCTATGATTACACTTAATTTCTGTACAACTTGTATATCTAGAAGGTTAGTATCCATTCTGATTCCCTTTAGACTGAGTATCTATCACTGTTGTTTATAATTTGTTCTCAACCTCTACTAAAAAGTGAATATTCACTCAAAAACTTTTTTTATGCTTTATCTATATAGGATAAAGAATTAACTATAGTCACCAATCTCTAGAGTTCATTCATCCTACATAGCTAAAAACTTGTCAGCCTTTGACTAATTCTGCAACCCCTCACAGCCACTGTACTAATCTCTTCTTATATGAATTAGACTGGTTTAGCTTTCACATATGAGCATGGCCTCAGCATTTGTTTTTCCTTTTGGCTATTCCCTTTAGAATAATATCCTTCAGGTGCTGTCACAAATGACAGGGTTTTCTTGTTACAATAACAATATCCCATTATATATATATATATATATATATATATATATATATATATATATATATATATATATATATATTTTCATTAGATAATAATTAAATAATAGAAAAATAATAACCCATTGCACATACATTATATATAACACATACAATTCATGCACATATGTTTGTGAGTGTGTGTGTATCACATTTTCTTTTTCCATCACTCTGCAGCCTCATAGAGCATTTCCATATCTTAACATTAGACCAGTGCTGCAGTGCTAAAAGAGTAGGTCTTTGGAATTCTCATGACAAGTACACAATGGTAACTGCATGAGACGATGAATTTGATAATTAGCTTGAATGTGGTAATCACTACACAGTGTATATCAAAAACATACAGCTTAAATACATACCATATTTAATTGTCAATTATACGCCAATAAAACTGGGGAAAAAGCAAACAATCTGTTAAATCAGTTTTTCTGGGAGATATTATTCCTGACAGAATTTACCCTTATTTGTTAAAATAAATATTAAACACCGTTCTTCCTGAAATGTCTCTTTACCACCATCCTTTACCATTCACCAAAATTGCTTCTTTGTTTTAGGGCCCATCTTTCTGGCTTAGCTTAAGCTGCTCATTTTTCCAGCTTGTTGTAAAAAGTTCATGTGTATTAACTCTGTTAGAGGATTGCTTGTTTCAAAATGCCTTTATACTGTGTTCCTATTTAGTAATATACTTCTTTTTCAAAAATAGTACTTCCATTGAGAAACAGATACTTTTCTAAACTTTTAGCACTTTTTAGTTAACATTTTATTTTATTTGGAATTTGTTTCATTTTATCTATACCATTATAAAATTTCATGATAATGAATTTTTTACCTTTTTCTTTATTTATATATAAATTTCACAACTTTGTAATCTCAAGGGTTTGCCCCTCCCCTCCCCTCCCCCCCCCTTTCCCTCCTGTTTATAGTTGTGCGCTTCATTTTGGTGCTTCGCTTGTTTTGACTTTCCTCAAGGCTTTTATTTATGTTATTTTTTTTTTTCACTATATCCCATACATTAGTGAAACCATTTGGTTTCTGCCTTTTTCTTTATGGCTTGTTTCAGCTAATATTTCTTCTAAATGCATCCATGTTGTTATGAAGTTGTCAAATTTGTCATTTTTAAATTGATGAGTAATATTCCATCGTGCATATATACCACATTTTTTTCATCCAGTCCTCTGTTTTGGGGCATTTAGGTTGTTTCCATGACCTTGCAATTATAAATTGTGCTGCAGTAAACATCCAGGTACAGGTGTCCTTTTGTACCCACATTGAGGTCTCTTTTGGGTAGATTCCCAGAAGAGCAATTGCTGGGTCAAATGGTAGTTCCATTTTCATTAGCTTGAG
>PVHY01013130.1:0-42284 GCA_004024945.1 Uropsilus gracilis | reverse complement strand
GTTGAGGGGCGGCCAGGGGCTGACACCACCCTTGCTTAGCCTGTCGCTGCTGCTGCTGTGGCCCAAGTAAAAAGCTACTGAGAAGAAATCAGGCATCAGATACAGAAAATAACACCACGCCTTATGTGCAGAGGACAGACTTAAACTCTTTGCTGTACAATAGCAGTGATAGCAGCTCACCTTATACGCCAACTTTTCTACTGTGGGTTCTGACCTGCATCTTCCTATTCGACCAGTCACAAGGTGGGTATCTTACGTTGGTAGGGCCGAGGGAAGCCTAGACTGATTGTGAGGGAGAGACCATTTGTATCGGAAATCTCTTTGTAGTCCCAGGTTAAGCACAGTGCCTTCCAGGTTAAGAGATATTGCCTGTAGTGGTAGAGGAGTGCTGTTGAAGTAACTTATGCCAAATCACACGTCTGGTACCTGCCTATTTGGCCATTAAACCCAGGACTTTCTCCCTCCAAAGCCTGTGAATTAAATATTATAAAATAAAGAATTCCCACATACAAATGTAGAGTGAGTTAGTCGGGTTTTTTTTCCTCCATTATCCTGTAACCAGCACCTGGGGTAGTACATCTTCCCCGTGATTGTGTGGGCCAGTGGGTGTAAGTGTGCACACCTGGCCTAGGAGTAAGGGGATGAAGGGGAGCATGAGCACAAGAGACCACTAGTGAGTATGTGAAAATGTATGTGAAAATGCCAGGAAAAGAGGTCAAGGAAAGATTGGGGGGGAGGGCTTACCTGCTTCCTAGGACCTAGGTCCAGACCCTGACCCTGGCCCTGGCCTGCCCTGCCTGGTGTGTTTGTGTATTTGCTAGAATCAATAAAGAACCTATGCAGATTGGTGAGCTGGTGCTTGCACCTACAATTGACAATGAGAGTAGTTACACTATACAACCTGGAAGAATTTTGTAAAATTACTTGCTTATTTTAAAGCAGACTATGTCAGATCATCCATCATAAGTTTAAAAGGATTTAATAGGAGGAAGGAAATATTAAACTTTTATAAAATGAAATATGAATGAAAATTACATTTAGTACATTTAGGTTATATTTGTGTTATGATAATTGAATAACGTTTACTGGCTGTGAAAGATTCAAGTTTTAATATGTAGATTTTATCCAACATATTATGGAAAATGTTGAAAATATTCCGGTTACATTTTATGGAATCAACCTCACTATGCTAAACAGCTTCAGTTCTGAATCTGAAATATTTCAATACTGACCACATTTCTACTGTGCAGAAAGGTGTTTAAAACAGGGAAAAGTAAGAAGCTACATGGGTTTAAGGTACAACAATTACTCTTTAAAGGGAATTTCTAGAAATTAGTAATTTTAGTCATTCTGAAAATTCTGGAAACACATGTAATTAAATGAAAGAATGACATTTTTGGAAACTATTAACTAAAAGCTACCTTTCACCTCAATGATTGGACCCTACAACAAATAGTGTTTTATCATTTCTGCCTGGAAGCAGAACTTTCTATGAACTTCTTCTGAAGGGAAGAGATTTACCTCCCAATTGATGAAAATAATGTATTTGATGGATGAAATTAAAAGGAAAAACAAAGCATGAGTTCAGTGTGCTTAGTTTAGACCTGAGTTCCAAGTGGCCCATGCATTATGAATGCTAATATACTAAAGGATTAGTCTTTCATTAACAATGCATGATCAGGAAGACTTGCTCCATAGGACAGTATGGCTGTCTTGCAGAAATGATCTTAAGTCACACATTTAGTTATTTGGAGAAGGCAGCATGCTCTTCCCTGTGCTTGAGTATATTGATTAGACTTGACAGAGCAGCCTTCCATCTAGGACTTGCATAAAGTCCAAGAGCCTTACAAGCCAATGTAACCCACTTATGTGTCTATCTGCGGTGTCTACTGCTTTACCCACTACTGCAGATCAGTCACTATGTTATTATATATCATAATTTTGTGGCTCAAGATTTCTGACACATGTGTTTTATGTGCTTGAATTGGCCTAATTTGGTCTTATCAGCTGGCATCTGCAATGGTGTGGAGAGTCCAAGGCAGTTTTACTCACATACCTGGTTCCCTGACAGGTTCAGCTGGAGCCCTCTCCCCTTCAATGTAGTCCCAAGGTCTTACCAGTAATCTTTCTGTTGGAGTGGTTGGTCTTCTCACATATGGTGTTTAAGTAGAAATAGAGGCTGCCAGTCTGAAACTCCCTAAGTCTAGAAGTGTGCGCATCATTTGCACTGTATTTGATTAGTCAGAGAAGTTAAAGAGTCCACCCAACATGAGGAGGACAGTCTAGTGATATCACCTTTTGGTGGGACCCATATCAGGAAAGTTGGTACTGTTTTTAATCTACCTTAAATTTATTCTGTTAAGATCTGGAGAGAGAGGCCGGGCATGGTGGCTCGTGTCTGTAAGCTTCAGCCTATGAAGCGGCCGGGGCTAGGGATCGTGGTTTGAGTCCCGCCTGGGGCCTGTAGCGAGACCTAGTTCCAAAAAAATAGCTGGGCATGGTGGTGCGAACCTGTAATCCCAGCTACCTGGGAAGCTGAGGCTGGGGATTGCTTGAGTCTGTGGTACTCCGGGCAACAAGAGCCTGCAGTTCTATGGGCAAAAATAGGAAGACCTAGTCTCAAAAAGAAAGAAAAAAAAAAAAAAGATCTGGAGAGGGAATATAGACAGTATTGAGAAAAGCAGTCCCACATCCTTTCTTCATGTATCTCAACCATGGGGAAGAATTGAGAGCCTCAGCACACAGCAAAAGCTCAAGGAGTACATTTAACTTAGTAGATAAAGTGCCCAAGTGCTCTGGGTCAACCTCTTGGTGAATTAACTTCTGCAGTATTGAAATGCAGAGTGCTGAGATTCTCCAAGGTGAGAAGGCCATGTGTAGCACCTACAATAAAGAGCTTCCTTTTACAAAGTGGTCAGCATCTTGCGCTTCATCTTCCAAGATGGACTTATTCCAAGTTATAAGAAGGAAGAGAGGGTTAGTGGAGCAGAGTAAACATAATAGTTATCTACTTCTTAAGAAAGAAAATGGAATTTGGGGATATTTTCTACCATTTTTGCTCCAAGATCAGTTAACATATATATATATATATATGGAGAACCTTAACTGAAGCCAAAGGTGTCAAGTCAGCATTTATGTCATTTCCTAATTTTCTGATCAAGCAGTTGTTAATGGCATTGAGGACATAATCATGGACTCAGGAAAGGGGGGAGGTTCGTCAGATTACCTAGGGTGAAGTCCAGTTTCAAAAGTCTTATCATTGTGCTCCTGGGCATTCCTTGGTTCCTTCATTTATAAAATGGGAGTATAAAAGTATTATTTGACAATAATGATAATAAGAAATACTTATCAGGATGATGTGAAGATTAGATGATGTGATATGTGAAAACCCTTAATACAGAACGGAGGCTTATTAAATGATGAGCACATAGGAAATGTAAATAAATGTCAACTTTTATTACTATCATTGTAACAATAACCCCCATTCTGGTGGTGGAATGTGAGCGCATTAGGGGACTGAAGAAAGGGAGGGGAGGAAACCCAAGTAAGACTTCTCATTCCCTTCTCTCTGGCTATAGTCACTGGGGTATTATGTGAACTATAAACTATTCTGTCTGTTGACATGCCAGCAAGTGATATGTCTCTGTGATCTACTTAGATTTTTCAAGTTTAGTGTAAGGACCCAGGTGCTGCTGACTGAAAGAGAGAGAGAGTGAGAGAGCTGGAGGTTGGGGGCTGTCCTGGCCTTTGTAAACCATCACCACTCTAATAAATAAAGCATTTACTCAGAGAGTCTGAGAGCTGGGGAACCACATTGTGTGCAAATCCAGATCAGTGACTGAACTGCTTCCAGGTTGAAGCTAATCATAACTGACATGTTAGAGTAAACCTACTTTATAAAATCAATATTGAATTTACAACCTTTGACATCCTGGGACATCAAAGATAAGGGGGAAATAAACCATGGAGTAAACAGTTCTTCAACTCTGCCAGCTGCTCAAGGAGATGGGAAGGTGTGGGAAACCAGAAGCCCAAATTGTATGGTTTGTTTTATTTTTGTACCAGATGCCTTGGTATCAGTAAACATTAAGAAAAAAGTCACACAAGCATTAACACATAGAGAAACTCCACCAATTTGATAGATGCACAAGGCCATTCCAGAGCAAATCGATTGGGTTCCTTCCCTGACAGTGTGGCTTGATTTTCCTGGAAAGTGGAATGCTGTGATTATGGGGCAGGTATCACTTTATGAGACTGGCAGATCCTGTACTGAAAGTCTGTAATCGCTTATTTAACCAGTGGCCATGTGCCAATAAAAGGCTGCACCTTTCTAGTAGACCTTCCCTGGGAGGTCACTGGTATTCAAACACAGCACACAGGGTATTTGAAAGCAGTGTGAAACTAACAATTACCACAATGTGGGGATGTATTTTTTTAAGTGTTCTTCAGGGGGGTGCTTGTCCCTACCTCATGTCCAGGGTGGGCTTCTTACCTTTGGAAAGATGATTTTAGTTCTGACTTGTAAAAGCAGAATCACTTTAATCTTAGAAAGAGTAGGTCTGGGTAGAAGATGTGTAGCACCTTGTATGGGTTGATCATGTTTTGCATTCAGCAGTGTTATGTTCCACAAACCAGCCAGAGAATGGTATCACCTCCTTTGTGGGCCTAAGCACATTTCATTATGTAAATTAACAAGTGCTTTGGGAAAAGTAGAGCTGGAAAGGCCAGACTAGGAACTCTGCTGGTCTAAACAGACTCTTCTGTAGTGCTTCCTTTGAGAGGACAGCCTGATTTGCGTGCTGACTCACATACATGTGAGTCTGAAGTTACCAAATAGATGTTTGATTGAATATTTCCAACTATGAAGACTTGAATGGACATAGTAGCAATGGCATTACTTTTCCCCTCATTTCTTTATGTCCCCTCTAACCCTTTAAAGAGGTTGCTTTGAATCTCTCTGCTGTGACCCTTCAGCGCTCACACTGGTATATTTGGCTGAGCCTTGAGATTGTGTGTATAATCAGAGGCTGGCAAAATAAAACTAACCCTGTTCCTAACATTTGGGTTTCATCTGCTTCCTGAGTGCAAAACAAAACATTAATATTCTCCATTAAGTTCCTACAGGAACAAACTCACACCAAGCAAGCACATCAAAAACTAAGGGATATGCAACTGCTGGTGGGTCTTGCTAATGTGTGTGAGTATGAATATGTGGAAGCCTGTGGCACAATAGTTAAAAAATAAAAAATCAACTTGTGTGTGTTGTGTATAATAAGTGAAAAGTTACTCCAGCACATAAAATAACTTTGTTCCTTTGATTAGGCTGTTCATTCCATGTGTCTCTAGAATGCATGGTTTCTGGTAGATAGTATGTGCTGCTGCTTCTTCCTTCCTGTTTCTTTCTGTTTCTCTCTCGCTTTCTCTGGATGAATTACAATTTCCCAGATAAACTGTAGGAGGAAATGAATATTTGTTTAGGACTTAATCTATGCCAGCCACTATAATAGGTCTTCTACTTAAAACTTTTTACAAAGCTTCTTCATCGGCTTTTTATTGCACTGAAACACATGACCACAACTTTAACAATTTATACAATTATACCTATATTTTAATCATATGGTTCTTCCAGTCAGAAGTCTGGCATGGATCTCATTGGGCTAACATCAAGGTGTCACCAGGACTGTGTCGCTTTCTGGGACTCAGAGGGAGAATTTGTTTCCTTGCCTTTCCAGTTCCCCAGAGGTTACCTGTGTTCCTGTCTCATGCTCCCGTCCTCCATCTTCGAAGCCAGCAATGACAGACTGAATCTTCCTCTTGCCATTTTTGTTTTTTACTCCATTGACAGACATTTCCTTATGGCCTGACCTGGAAATGATCAACCCTTGAAGGACTATCATGATTACATTGGACCTAGTACTTTCCCTATAAAGGAGTCCAGACCCTACACAGTCTCTTTTGCCATGTAGGGTGACATACTTATGAATTCTGGGTTTGGGGTGTGTACAGACTTATTCTATTTTCCACAGCTTCTATAAGGTGGGTATTAACAACTCCATTACAGAGAAGAGAAATCATTTCAGAGACGTTAAGTAACTTTTTCCATATCATATTTTGTATGGCAGAATTGAGATTCCAATCCAGGTTCATGTGTCTCCGAAGCCTTGGCATTTCCCACTTCTTTGCCTTGCTGTGTCAAGCATGTTTCTGGAAGGGGTTGTCCTTAGGTTCTGGTTGGGTGGGAGAGAAATCTGAAGAATTCCCACAAAAAAAGAATCAGGTGAATGAATTCCATAGGAAATGCTCTCTTGAAAAAAAAAAAGCTTACATTTGAAAATTTATTCCTTTACGGGGAAAAAGGAATCAAATCTGTAACTTATATGAAGTCCTGCTTTCTTTCTTGCAGCTTCAGAAGATCCTAAAGACCCCACAAACTGTGCTTTCCTGTGCCCACTTGGAGAGAAGTTTACCAAACTAATTTCTACTAAGGCACTTGATATGCTCTCTCTCTCCAGAGTTTTCATATTTTAAAACAGGATTCCATCACCCAGAGATACATATAATCTCTAGGATTTCTTGGTTTTTGAATTGATACAAGTTGATCAGGGTAACATTGATTGGCATTTGTTATCCTGAGCAAAATTTGTTTGTTTTGTTAATAATACATTGTTTAAATCACTGTGGATCTGAGTTGGAGATATTCTTGATCATGGGGAGACTTCCAGGCAACAAATTGCTTACCATCTATTCTTTTATGCCTGAGGGAACTAATACTTGGGTAATAAAAAGATGAAAACAATGAATAAAATTCAAAAAAATGTATTGGGTGTTTGTTCATAATTTGAAGCTATTCAGGAACAAACCTGATTGCATGAAGAAAGGTGGTTTGGGGAATTGGATTTGCTGGGGATCTTTGCCAGAGATTAGGTAGGAGGTTCCTCTTATATCTGATGCTCCTTTTCATTTTTCCACTTTTCTAAGAAAGGAAAAGAATAACTACCAAACTTCCTGAATTTTATCTTCTGGTAGTAATAGGGCAGAACAATAATGACATATCACAAACACATAGGAATTGATTTACAAGTGAACCAGATGGTTCCCATCTCATCTCATTGAATTGTTATCTTTTGAAGAGTTCCTTTTTGTGGATTACAAGGAGAATCTAATCACTTTAGAAAACCCCAGAGAGTTTTATAATGAACCCTACTTACATTCTATTGACACTAATAGTAACTATAACCATGATCTTCAAATCCCCATGTAGTACCCAGGGTTATTGAAATTATAACATAGGCCAGTAATTCATTTAAAAACAGACTTTAAAATATGAGCTTTATGCTGACCAAAAGCCCTCTTAAACTAGCTACCATTGCAGTTATGAGATCTGTATTAATAATGAAATCAATATAGTTTAACTCATGAAAAATAACATTTTTCTGACAACTTTTCTGAGTTTAGTCTTAAAGTATCAAATTAAGAAACTAAGTAAACCAAACATTTATATGACTGACTCATACTGTGAAAAAAATGTGATCACAGCTTCATATCACAAAACTATTAAGTTCTGTTCAAGTAATTTCCTCTCAGCATTTCCTTTCCTCACTTAAGGTTTCCTTCTTAACCAAAAAACATCAAATTAGGAAGCTTAAATGACTGAAGTATTAACACTCTCAGGATAAAAAATGATTGCCTTACAGAATGGAAAAGACCCCTCACCAACCTACCTTATCAAGGTAAATAATTATAAAGTAACAGGAACAGAGAATTTGTTATTGTTGCTATATTCTTTTCTAATAGTTTGATTTTTGATTTAAAGTTTTTCTAGAGCTAATCCGTTAAAATCAATTCAAGCAGTGAGCAGTTCAACAAGTTCAGAGAACAAAATGGCCAGGCCTTTGTATCCTTGAAGATTGGCTTTAGACAAGTGGGACTGTGTTGAAGTAACTTTTGCTATTTTGAGCATAAATTGCAACTTGCATATAGTTCAACTAACATTTCTGTGAATAAATCTAACATTTCCCTCTATGCAATCTTTGTTTAACTTGGTATGCCTAATTCACTATATCTCTGTTTAAGTAAAAATGAAAATTTGAAATTTTACCTATCTTTTCAAATTTTATATTTATTCATACATACACACACCCACACACACCCACAGAGCAATTTATTAAGTAAGGCTGATGTACATTAAGGTGGTGAATGTGTAATGCTCACCTACCGGGGAAAGAAAATCTTTTCCACAGCGTTAGAAATCTGTTTTAAGGTTCTGAGCACATTGCCCTAGGCAATCAGACCCAATTCTTTGAGTAGCCAATATGAATTCAAAACCTTCATCATCAGCATTTAGGTCATAAAGTAGAATAAAGTAGAATCTAATCTAGATCTCCCCTCTTTTTGTAGAAAGGCATGTGGAAGAGACTTACATACTTATGCAGTTGCTGGAAGTCTGGTGGAAGTAGACTCAAGACAACTTCCAGGAATGACTCCCAGAACACTACAGAACTGAGTCCCCCATTCTGCTGCTGTGTTTAGGGATGGAAGAAAGTGGGGAGCTGCAAATGCTATTCTGTAGTTTCAGAACTGACTGCTGTAGCTGTAACCCAAATATTAAGGAGCAGGGGTCTGGAAGCCATCACCACCATCATCACTGCCTATCAGTATTCAGGTAATTATGGACTGGGCTACATGGTATATAGCTGTTCCTGCCACTGAAGCAACTGCCTCTTGACACCCAGGAAACTGGGAACTGGTTATTGGACATGAAGTAGGAGAATTCATGCCACTGTACCCTTGTTTGCTACCTTTCAGATCTTAAAATAGTAACTTAATTGAGGAAATATGTACCCAAGAGCCTGACTTCAAAGAAGCTTGAGAGATACAGTTTTTAGTCCTGGAAAGCATACAAAGTTAGAACGGTATGAAGGTACATCTTTGGGCACTTAGTTTCTCTTCCCTTGTAGAAACCTTGTAGGAACATACACAGAAGCTAGATTGTTGAGAAAAGATTCAAACTAGCTTTTCTTGTAAGACTCTAGGGGATTTAATCCCCAACTTACAGGATACAGTAGTTTGTTACATGTACATTCTGCTTTCATTTACTTTCTCCTTTGTATTGCTTACAAACTTAATTTTAATACTTGAGCACCTTGATTTTGCTGAATTACTTAGTTTTGCATCTGCTGGTGTTGATTTTCCCTTTCACAAGAATGGGAGCAGTTTATATCTTTATTACCTGAATTAATAGGGTCTAGCTCTGTGTATGTCATGTGGCAGTTATTATCTTGGTTTAATCGATGCCCCCATATACAGCACAAAAACAAAATACTTAGGAATGTATGACCTAAGTATTTTCTATATAGGCACACAATGTGCTGTTAATCTGATGACATCCATGTGTTTGAGGGGAAACAATATTGATTCAATAGGATGCACATTGTTGAAAGTATTTTGACTCTGTATCCATCCATTATGACTATATGGGTAATTACGTTACCCAACTTTTCTTATGTACCCAAAGCTTTATGTACTAACATCTTTCATTTTTATGGCACCTTACAGAGTACTTGATTCTCAAAGTATTCCTATAACCCATGTGACAGGATCAGCATGGCTAAATGGTATCTTTCAGTCAGGGAACTGTGAGGCTCAAACCCAAGCCTTTGAACTCTCAGTAACATTTTTTTCTTTACACTGAGAAAGAGCAACATTTTTCTTAGAGGAATGTTAGTACTAATAATTTTTAACCAATTTTTTTTGAGGCTAGGTCTTGCTGTGTTGCCTGGGGAACTGCAGACTCTCATTGCCCCGGGGTACCCCAGACTCAAGCGATCCCCAGTCTCAGACTCCCAGGTAGCTGGGATTACAGGTGCGTACCACCGTGCCCAGCTATTTTTTGAGACTACATCTTGCTATGTTGCCCCAGGTAGGTCTTGAACCCAGGGACTCAAGAGATTCCTGGTCTCAGCCTCCCATCAGAGGCTTGGGATTAAAGATGCGTGCCACAGCGGCAGGCTTAATTTTTAACCAACTTTTTAATGTATCTAGCAAATATGATACAAATATGGTACATTTGAAGACAAGTACCTGTAAAGTGCTGTTTGTATATGCTGAATCTTAAGAATTTACTTTCACCTTTGTAACTTTATATAAAATAGGGTAATTGTAATCAGAGTAACTTAGGAAAGTTTTTTCTCCATCACCCCTATATCTATCCTTTTGACTCCTTCCTTTCTCTTCAGAACTTTGAAAACCTAACTTCATTTGTTAGTGTCCGTTCACTTTTTAAATTGTTTTGTTAAATAATCTGGTATGTAAAAATTCAATATTTTCCTCTGTTATTATGACTTAGTTTACTCACACAATTCTCTTGAAGTCCATCCATCTTTCTATAAATGGTAGCGTTTTGTTTTTCTTTATGAATGAGCAGTATTCCATTGTGTGGTTATAGCACATCTTCTTGATCCAATCTTCTATCAGTGGGCTCTTAGATTGTTTCTAAGACTAAACTTTTGTAAATAGTGCTGCAATAAACATTATAGATCAGATAATTTTTTTTTGAGTTGGTGGTTTCATATTCTTTGGTCGATGCCCAAGAGTGGTATTACTGGGTCATGCAATGTTTCAATTTTAGTTTTATGAGGAAATCCCAATTGCTTTCCAAAATGGTTACACCAGTTTACATTCCCACCAACTGTGTAGTAGGGTTTCTCTTTCTACCCATGCTCTCCAGTACTTGATGTTGGGAATCTATTTAATACGTGCTATTATCATAGGTGTGAGATGGTATCTCAGTGTAATTTAAACCTGTATCTTCCTTATTAAAAGTAATAATTAACATTTTTTCCATGTGTCTGTTGACCTTTTGGATATTCTGTCTGGTCAGTGGCCTGTTCACATCTACTTCCCACAGGGTTGTTTGTTTTGTTATTATTAAATTGTGTAAGTTATATCTCTATCTTGAATGAATATTAACCCTTTGTCAATTGGATAATGTATGAACATTTTCTTCCATTCAGTGAGATGTCTTTTATTTATTTATATTTTTATTTATTTATTTATTTATTTATTTATTTATTTATTACCTTAAAATGGTTATTTTATTTAAAATTTTTTTTTAAAAATTTATTTTGTTCTTTAGATCACAACCTCTGTGTTTTTTTTTTGGGATACCTCCCATTCCCTCCTCCCTCTGGTGCTCCTTCCATTCTCTCAAACCTGGTGCCTCTTCCATTCTCTCAAACCCCACTCTTTGTTGTTTACTAGTTGTGCTAAGTCCATTAGTCTCTTTCAAATCTGTGGCAGTGTCCTTTTACTGGATGAGGGACTGTGTTGTTGGAACCAGGCGAGCCTTGCTGGTAGGATTTCAGTCTTAAGTTGCGTTGGGCAGCCAGTCTGTATTCATTTGTGATCTATCCATGTTATCCATGCTGCAGGCCATCTTCTCCAATCCCATCTCTGTTGCTTTCTGCTTTACCTTATGGCTCTGGTGTCAGATTTATGGGGTCTCGCCCCCAGCCAGTGTTGGTCAAGAAGTTTCTCTGTGAATATAGGCATCTGTGAATGTAAATGACCTTTGTAGATCATCTCCTCTGCCTCAGTTTGCAGTTTTGATGTGGGGCCGATTACCCCATCTTTGGTCATCCTCTCCTCTCCTGTAGTGTGGGGAGGGTGTGTTGCTCTCCTTGAAGGCATCTCCAAAAAGTCCCAGGTCTTCTTGGCCCGGTGAGTGCATAAGTGCGCATGCTGACATCATGTCTCTACCGTTGTTTCTCTTGTCTCACATGCACTGGTTCTCTTGATTGTCCATCTGCTGTGTCCATCTCAGGCTTGTGGGCTGGAATTTTGCATGGTCCCTCACCTGTTCTATGTTGGGGTATGTGTTGCACATATTCTTGATCCTCTGAAATTTAGCTGGAGTGAGAGCGAAATGGAAGGGGCTCTCCTCCCCCCCTTGCCCACACCGCAGATACCATCCTGCGCAGGGGCGGGCCTGGATAGCAGGACTCCGAGATGTCTTTTTAATCAACTTATATTTTCCTTTGTTGTGTAATGGCTTTTTAATTTGAGGTGATCATGATTTTGTATTTTTGTTTATTTTCTTATAATAGGTATTAAATCTCCAAAAATGTCTTTATTGTTAATATCATGAAATATACTGTTTATGTTTTCTGTATATATTTTACTATTCAGGTTTTATAGTCCTGAGCCCGTTTTGATTTACTTTCATGCATAGAGTTAGAGAGTGATCCAACTTCATTCTTTTACATGTAGCTATAGGGCACATATCTGATATGTATGTCTTTTAATCTACCCTAAAGTATAATATCTCTTTCATTAATACAGTTAGTATTATAGCCACCATGAAATTATATTTATTTTTTGCAAAAATGTTTGTAAATAAGGGATATAGGGCATAACCATAAAATTATAATTTTCTATCATTGCTGTCATTGTAGTAAACTATTTCTCATGTTGGTGTACCTGTAAAACTGTTTCTTTAAAAGCTGCTTCAAGAAACCATTTCTAATACCACCTTCTGGGCATATGAAGTTTCTTCTCAACTGCTACATTTCACAAGACTCAGCCTCCTTGTATTACTTATTATTAGGGTCTATCATCTGATCTCATTTACATACACTTTTTCTGTAGGGTAAGCATGTTCATATATGATGTGTCATTCCTACATTCTTTTAAAGTGACTTCTTGGAAGCACATAAGGGTGAAGGAAGTCTATTTATTTTCTCCGTCATAATTTGAGAATGATACACTTCCTTTAGCTATTAGGTCACCTTGAAACAGAATATAATTTTTAAGCCTGAGGAAGAGCAGAAAAATCTGATAATCATTCACAAGTCAGAGAAAGGCCTTGAATATAAAAGGTAAGTCACAGAACTGAGAAAGAGCTATCAGGGAGTATTTATTATTTTTAAAGTTTATATATTATTTGCTTAAGTTTTGCACATAGTTTTTTAAATTTGTTTAATCATTTCTGTTCTGCTACTATCTCTTTCTTTTGGGAGAAGCTTCACAAAGAGAATTACTCAAATAAGTTACTTAAAAGAAGGCTTTGCTTTCATTTTTTTTTTTTCTGTGATGGAGAAACCAGCTTGCTCATAAATACTCAATCTCTCTCTCTTGCTCTCTTTTTCCAGAAAGATGCCTATAAAGAAAGAAGCAGAATAACAAGTTTTAGGTCAGAAGTCATTTATATCCAAGAACCCTGTAGGTCCTGACTAATTTAGTGGTAGGAATAAGATTCTGAGCGATAGAATAAATGGGCCAAGGGGTGCTCTTGTGACAGTTTCTGATGGGTTAAAAGATCACATCATGTCCTAGTTTTTAGTCTCTGTTAATAATCTGTTGTGATGTACAGCAGGTTCTGGTATACAGAGTAATTCAAGTGCTCTTCTGTTAGGCATATGGTGCTTTTAAGAACACTCCAAGGGTTGATTTGACTGCTCCAGTTGATAAAGGATGGCACAGTGGGAAGGAAGGGAACAAGCTATGGATGGTGCGTGGGATTTAGGAGAGGAAGGGATTCATGTGAGAGCAGAGCTGCTGAGAAAAACAACATGCAGTGACTTAATTAGAAAACCAATTTTGCCATCATTTAAGTTAAATTTGTGCAACTGTCACTGTTTCTATTAAGATTTAATGATATATAAATATACACATATAGGCGTATATAAATGTTTTGTATATATGTGTTTTGTATATGTTAGTATGATGTATATATACATACATTAATCAGAAAAGCCATATGAGGCAGTGAAAGGATAAGACTTAATCCCAGTTGCTGAGCTGGAGGTAAGGGGAGCTATTTGATAGAGGCAAAAAAAAAAAAATAATTCTAGAGTAAAGTTTTTGAGTTAACAGAGAAGAATCTTCCAGGAAACAACTTGTTATTCCTTTACCAATTTAAAGACAGTGGGAAATGCACTTTTCTCATCTCATAATATCACTTATATACCCCATTCACTGGGATGATTTGCATGCAGAACTAATGGGGTACATTTATTATGCTCAGTGTTATGCTTTTGGAATTTCCTGTTACAGGAATTTATGTAAAAGCAAATAAGATCAGGAATTGTCAGAACAATAGAAATATGGCTGACTGAATATATGCTGTTGTGGAAAGCCCTAATGCCCAGTTTGAGTATTTTCAGCAGAGGGGTTAAGAAATCTGCAACCAGGAAGTCAGCTCTGATATAAAAACTGACTAAATACCAGTCAGTATGGAACAGACAGGGACATCTCACAATCTCACAGAAATAGGAGGACAAAGAAGATATGCTCACAGCAGGGTCAAAAATAGACTAGACTTTCTTAAACAAGGATTTTTTTAAAATAACCACAACTGTCCAACATATAACCTGTGAATCAAAGTAATCCTGTCTGAAATTGGGTTACAGAGCTCCTGAGATTTTAAAGAAAAAAAAAGTTTTCCCTTATTAGCTAATTTCTCTGTTGCAATCAGCTCACCTACTTAGCTAGAGCTGATTGTTGCTAGGATCTGCACTGAAGACTTAGGTCAATAATTGTAACTGAAGTTAAAAGTCATCAGCTATATACATGAACTTTTCAAGTTTAAATCATACTGTCATGTCATAAAACTTGGATACTATAAAAGAGAATGAAGTAAAGTTAGCACAATGAAATATTTGATAGAGACCACCATGTTTGAGTTGAGTTCAGTATTCACTGGACATAGTTTTACTATCTAAATATACATCATCTACTTTTAAAGCTGTGTGTATGCTCTTAGTCCAGTAACATAGAAGAAGGACAAAGAGAAAGTATACTTATGTGCCAGGAATGGTTTTAAGTTTTTTTTTTTCCATATACCTTGTAATGCCTCTCAAAGGGGCATTATACTTAGCCTATACCTAGAATGAATGAAAGGAAAGTGCAAATAACCATGGTGAACTGAGTCTACCTAGGGAATTATTTTGGGCCTGTCTTGGGATGGTAACCAAAAAACAGTTCTGGAACTAGTGCTCTTTCTTTTTTTAAAGCTCTTTTTAGTTGATTACATATATATGTGGTTATGCATATGTGTGTGTGTGTGTATATATATATATATATATATATATATATATAAAATTGTATATCCTGAAGTTCTCCCACTACCCTGTTACCTGCAAATTGTCATTTCTGTTGCCTGGTTTGCTGCACTGGGGGAAGAGTGCAGCACCTGGAGGATTAATGGCTACATGTCCTAATTGATTGGGAAACTTTCAGCTCATGGCCTTTGGAAAGATTGTACATACACCCCTCCTTCACCAAGACCTTTGGACCTGCTTTCAGTATATACTCAGAAATTACAAGTAATCACAGTGAGCAGAGCCTTTGAATAAAGGACTTCTTGGTTTCTGGTGGCCAATGTGAGGTGTCATGAGTGGTACCCACCACCCCCACAAGTGTGCTGTCTTGGACTTCTGCTGAACTTTCCAACTTACTGCTGCTGGGAACTATAGAACTACTCTGGAGAAGACCTAATACAGTGAAATGGGCAGAAAAACAAAACAGAAAACTGAACACACAGCAACTTGAGACCTCAAAGGAGTATGTCACTAAAGGGAGGGAACAACTCTCCAGAATCCAACACAAAAATACTCAAGATATTATCATCCTTCAGATAGAGAGTTCAAAATTTCCATTATAAACATGCAAAAGTGGAAGAAAATGCAGCTATGTAGGAAAAATGAATGATTTGAGAAATATAATGAGTAAACAGTCATTAGAAATTGAAGACAAACAAAAAAGTTAGGGAGTTTCAGGAAACACAAAAGACCACTAAAGGAGATTAAACATTCTGCAAAAAACTGTGGAAGCAGACCAGAACAAATGGAGGGCTGAAATAATGAGTTTGAACATCATAAAACACAAAGGAACTGGATGAAGAAAAAAGAGAAATATAAAGAATGAAAAAAATTTGAAGAAATGCTCTGAGATCTCTGACTCCATTAGAAAAACAGCTTACAATGCTGGGTCCCATGAAGGGGGAGAGAGTGAAGGGAACAGAATGTTTATTTAAAGAAATAATGGAGAAAAACTTCCAAACATAGGGAAGGACCTAAATATATAATCTATCTATCTATCTATCTATCTATCTATCTATCTATCTATCTATCTATCTATCTATCTATCTATCTATCTATCTATCTGTCTGTCTGTCTGTCTGTCTGTCTGTCTGTCTGTCTGTCTGTCTGTCTGTCTGTCTGTCTGTCTGTCTGTCTGTCTATCTACATATATATAGCCTATATATATATATATATATATATATACGTATATATTTATGTATATCCAGTGAATACAGAACTCAACTCAAATATGTAATCTAAATAACCAGGTATCCTTTTAGCTTCATGGATTTGTTTACAAATTTGTTATTTAAATGTAATGAGACCTACATTAAAACTCAGCCTTAAGCTCCCAAATATTCAACACAAAGAATAATGGAAGTGACTAGGGAAACATAACAGGTAACCTATAAAGGAAATTCCTTCAAGTTGACATGAGAGGAAACCCTATGGGTAATAGGAGGATGTAATGAAATCTTGAAAATAGTGAACAATAAAAATTTTCAGCTAAGAATACTATATACTGCAAGATTCTCCTATGATGTGAGGGAGAAATAGTCATCTCAGACAAACAGAAGCTGAGGGAGTATGCAAACACCAGACCTTCCCTACAAGTAATATTGAAAGGGGGTCTCCTGTCTAAATCAAAGAAAGGAAAACCAACACATTCAAAAATGAACAAGGAATGGGATAGAACCAGAAAATTAAAGATAAAATGGCCAGAAAAAAATCTATTACCAATAAACACCCAAAATGTAAACATATTGAATTCATCATTCAAAAGGTGTAGCATGACCGGTTAGTTCAAAAAAACAAAACCCAACTTCCTCTTGTCTCCAGGAGATTCACTTGAACTCCAAAGATAAATTGGATTCCATGGAAAATGATGGGAAGCAATCCTACAAGTAAACAGGGCTCATAAAGGGCAGAGGCAACCATGCTTATATCTGATAAAATAGACTTCCAATTAAAAAATGTAACTAGAGACAGGATTGGAAACCATACAACAATTAAGGGATCAATATATAAGTAAGATGTAACATTCATTCACATAAATACACCAAATGCAGGAACATCAAATTACATAAGGCAACTTTTATCAAATTTGAAATCAGTCATTGGCAGAAAAACAGTAGTGGTTGGGACTTCAACAACATACTTTCAGTAATGGAAAGATCAACCAGACAGAAAATAAACAAGGAAACAATAACTAAAATGAGGAATCAGAGGAATGGACTTAAAAACATGTACAAACTCCACACCCCCAAAAGCTGGGTACATAGAACTTTCTCCAGCATAGGTCACAAAAAAGTCACTAAATTCTTGAAGATTGAAATCATATCAAGTATATTCCTTGATCGCAATGTTATCAAAGTAACAATAAACCATTAAAAGAAAGGAGGAAAATATGTTGACTGAATGACCTTGGATAAAGTAGGAAATCAAAGAAGGAAATAAAAAATATCTAGAGATGAATGAAAATGAAGGTGTAATATTCCAGAACCTATAGCAATGCAACAAGCAACAAGAGTTCAAATACACAATGTTACCTGTCATTTCAAGATCTTAGGAAAAAAGGTAGTATGTATAAAGGTCGGAATACTACTCACCTATAAAAAATGATAAACCCTTGCCATTTGTGACAACATGTATGGAACTGGATGCTAAGTGAAATAAGTCAGAAGGAGAAAGACAAATACCATATGGTTTCAATTATAATTGGACTATAGAGAAACAAAAGTTCAGACAAAATCAAACCAATAATAAATCCCTGAAATCTGAATGCAAAACTGAGGCAACTGGAGGGGAGGTTGGTGAGATGGGAATGCACAAGGGAAGGGGTTCACTGAAGGCATGGTATGCATATCTTGGAATTTTGGTGGTGGATATTGGTCTGAAAAATACATTTGTAGAGAATTAAAGCAATAGCCCCTAAAAAAATACAATGATATAAACCAACTTTACCTCAACAAACATCAATGGAGAGGGGAAAAAAAGACTAAAGGATTATCTCATACAAATTAATGCTTTGGAAAAGAGATTATTTGAAAATATTATAGATCATTCTTGAACTCATTTCTTACCTCCAAGCAGAGGTGTCTCTTTAGGAAGTCTGTGCTGGGATTCAATTCAGGCAAAGGTAAAATCTGGCTTTCCTGTCAGATCCATCTGGCCCCCAAATGAACACAAACAGAAGAAAATGTTACCATAGACACTGACTTTAGGTATGGAGGAGTGATTCATAGCTGGTAAGCTCAGACATTAATTCTGCCTAATCAAATTGGATGGCAGCTGTGAACAGCTACTGTGGCTATACTGGTGTGCACTGTGTAAAGATCAGTTTTTACTTTTTAAGAAAAAATGGTTAATTTATCACTAAACATCCTCAGAAACCTCAAAAAGAAATTGATTAAAAAGATCAGTAATAGCCATCTCAAATCCACTGATAAGCATGTGAGTTCATGCTCCTGACACAGATTTTGCTCAATTTTCAGGTACATCAGCAAAATGGTATGTTTTAAAGATATCATAACTATTTGAAAGTGTTGAATCTGTTTTACTACTTGTCCAAAGAGAATTAGAAATCAATGTTGATTTAAATTTATTTCACTGAGTTACCATTTGCTTCCATTTGCTTGCTTATATATAGATGATAGGATAATTTAATATTATTTTACTGGATAGCTAAATATACTGTCTACCCAGAATTAAGCGATAACTAATTTAGTGAACACCCAATGGATGCACCTTGATATACATCCACAATTATTTCTTCTTTTATTGTCCTGTAGTGTGCATGGAGATTTTCTTATTCAGAGTTTGTCCTAAAAATGAGAAACTAGTTACACTGGGACTTACAGACTGAGGAATAATATTAAGTCATAGGAGAAAAAAAAATCCGGATCCTAGTCAAAATACTTCCTACCCTGGAGAGCTGTGGTAGGACTGATGACACTAAGCAGCTGGAGCCAACACTTTCTTTCTGGAACAGCAAAAATAAAAATACTAAAATATTTGGAATATTTGGAATACCTGCATTCTTTTGACCCCAGCAAGTTTTTCAAAACACCATAGTTTTAAAATTACTTGAGAAAAATTTTAGTCATTATTTCCTTGGGGGACAAGTCACTGCACTGAACATGTAGCTCTCTATAGCAGTTATTAAGATAGCCATCATTTGTGTCACTGCTGTGTATGTCCTGTCATGTCTGTCCAGGTGTGTGTGTGAGGTCCAGTTTGACTTAGGTTACAAGCTCTAGTTGTCATAAGAAAATTTACACTTAGTGCCTGAGAAGATAGTTTTAAGTTTCTAGCTAAAGTACACTATGTATATGTCAGGTACATTACAAATGAGGTACTTTGTTTTTTTTTTAAGATTTCCTTATTTATATTTTAGATTTCCCTTTTATTTTTTTCTTCATGAAATGATAGACCCTCTTCCACCCTCTGATTTTACACTTTTTATTCCTCTGACTAGTTCCTTCCAGTGTGCCATTTAAAAATAAAAAAAACTTTTTAGATGTTTTGCTTTTGGGCATTTTCATCTTCCATGGTGTAAGACATCAAAGACCACTGTAATCTACCTCATCTGGAATAGGGCAAAATGAAGAAAAGGAACTTTTCCTGGTATTACTGCTCTGAGTATTTTAAAGTCCTGATATTAAGCTTTTGAATGCTTTTTTATTAATTCAAGTCACCAGTGTTTATGTGGCTGATGATCTGGGCTTATCTGCAGAACAACATCCAGTGAAACAGACAACAGAGGAGGGACTCCACATAGCCCAGGCAAGCACACAGAAATGAAATAGGAAACAAAGAGCACTGGAAACACAGTTAATTTTGTCAGGTTCTTGGCACCTGGTTTTTTATATAATGTCTTTTCTTGAGCTCGAAAGATATCACACACTTTTTTTTTTTTTTTTGCTCTAAGAGCACTTAGAGCAAAAACAGCATCACCCATCTCTAAAAATATTTCCCAGAGGATAAACTGTTAAGAAAACATGTTTGTGTTCACACTTTGAATAGAAATATTTACTATTCAGGCTTCAAACTTGAATGTTTTTCTTTAAATCAAGTAACTAAATTGGCTTTTTATGAAATGGTGACCAAAATCAGGGCACTGGGTCACTACCTTTATATCCAAAACAAGTGATCAAGAATTTTGGAGCCTTGAAGGTACTGCCACTGAAACATCTTACCCTGTAATGAGTTTTGTTTTAATTAAAATTCACAATGTTTCAATAGAAGGGCATGTTAGAAATTTATTCCTAAAGACCAAAAGACAATGGCTAGTTGATGATATATTGAAGTTTTAATGTGAGACTCTTCTAAGCCATAAAAAATGAGCTCAGATGATTCTAATTCTGTCAATGAGTGTCTGAGTTGATGGGTCTAATTAATGTCATATTGTTTTTTCTAGTCAAACTTTTTCACATTCTGTGTATATTTTATATCATTCTTGTTCTGAAAAAACATTTTTTTTGAGGGTAGGCAAGATATTTGTGGTCTTTGAAATAAGGGGACATAATAGTTCAGTTATTAGATTTTTATCTGGTATACCAATTAATCCCATTTGACTTCTTTAGTAAGTGACCCTATGAAACAGGACATTCTCCACTGTGTGAAGCATAAGGGGAAATGTTGCAGGCAGTTTTGGTTGTTCTTTTCTTGAAACTTTAGATTTATTTAGAGATTATGAAGATTATTTAGAGTTAGGTTATTTGATAAAGGTCTTTGTTTTTGCAGTTATTTTTGTTCTATTATGTATATCATTACTGATTTTTGCAACTTAACTGTTGAGTGTTTAGCTCATTTAATGCCACCTGAAGTAAAAAGTGAGAAAACTTTTACTTCATTTCTTTTCACTGCTGTCATGAGATGATTTCCACAGGATGCTAAAACCAGGGACATTTGAGAGACAAATACAGAATTATAAACTAGGTGCTTTACGATACTCAAGACATTGATAGTAGTTTATAGGTAAGAGGCTGCAAGCAGAGTCTGTAATTTCAGAACCTGAGTAGGGGGCGGGGCAGAATTCCAACACAGTACAGCTGGTCAGAAATCTGGGAGCAAATAATGGCAGTTACTAATCATTTACTTTTTATGTAGTTTTGGGGAAGGGTTTTGCCTCTGTGTCACAGAACTTTAGAAAAGGTAATGTATTTCTATACCACTTAGCATGAAGAACTTGTCAACATAACTTATGTTATTATAATTTCATGTTATATTAGAAACTTTATATATTTCCTTATATTTTACCCCAATATTGGATTTCACCAGGATTTGTGCTTGGTTCTGCAAAATAGGTATAATGTCTTTATTTGAAAATAAATTTCTAAAGCACTGAATAACAGAATTCAAGATATAAAAAAAGTCTTTTATGATGCTTTTAAAGTTTGAAAATTCATTTCATGTCTTCCCTTTCCCCACTCTATACTTCCTACCTTCCATCTCTTTTGCTGCCAAATTGAATCAGTGGAATAAGGAGAATGAAAGAAGAATTGTGACTAGGTGTTCAGCAACACTTCTGTAGCACTCTGCATGAATACAGTAACAGATAGAAGGAATGCCAGAGACCCAATGGCTAATTTTTCAGACCCCAACCATGCTTGTCAAACAATCCTACTAAATTCAGAAGCATTAAGTCAGCATTATTAATTACTTGTTAAAGCCACCATAATAAAGTTATACAACTTTTCTTCCAATCCCGCTCCTCGTTCTTTCTGTTCTACGCTTTTAGATAGGTGCTCTGTTGTCTGCCCTTATCCTGTCCTGGATAATATGCAGGTTACTTGAATTTAAAAGTTTCCAAGAAAACCCAGCAATTAAAGGTCCACAAGATAAAAAGCATATCCAGATATTAGGTGAGAATTATCTGGGATAAATGCAATTTATGAGTCCCTTTGAGACTTTGATAGAGTTCTCACCAAGGAGGAACTAGTCACTTCAATATATAGAATAATTTAGGAGTTTGTGGATAGGGACACATGTTTGGGAAATATTGGAAATATATTTCATAAAATTAAGATGCTTTTGTTCCACATATTAATGTGACAAAATGTGATAAAATAATCTACTGTAAATAGTCATCAATGGCATGAATTCTACTGTAAGCACTAGCGATTTCCTGAGTTGTCAGAAAAAATATGAAAACATTTTAATATGACAATTTAAGTCTCACACAAAAAGAAATAGTTCTGTGGGATCAATAATTCAAGTTATTTTTTATGCTATCAATTCAAATTAAAGGCAAAATAAAATGAAACATTTCTGCTAAAGCATACTATCACAAAGGGGGAAATGAATTCACCTCCTATATTTTGGCCCTCTAAAAAAATGGGATTTATTAAGAATTATTTTTTTTCCCCAAAGACTCCTCTCTTTGAGGTGATACCTGAAATTCAGTAGGCCCTCATTGAAGAATAATGTACTGATGATGAAACACTTTTCATTTTACTAAATAGATTTGAAAATAGAAATTTACTAGAACTGAATTTCAGGGATCCTGATGCCAAGAATTGGTGACATCAGCCAGGTTTTTTTGTGTGAATATCTTCAATGACTGTTCAAGTTCTTGGGGTTTAGCCAAAGTCAAAACATGTTCTCCATGCTGTTGCATTTTACATTCTGAATGATTTGGTTAGCATGACTATATGCTTTATAAAAGAGGTGGAGGAGAGAAGGGAAAACCCAAGAAGAAAAAAGAAAATATTTAATCGCTATTCTCTGTATGGTAGCATTCTTCAGAATATCTGGAAATCATAGAAATGTCAAAACAGCATTAGGGTGATAAAGTCAGACAACGTGGGACCTGAGAGTAGAACCTTATTCAGTTTTGACACCACGTAAGCATTTTTGTTATGTGCAGCATGATTAATACTCTTTAGTGCAGTCAGTAATCTTGGTTGAATGATAAACGAATGGCCAACTGAGGCCACAAGCTTATCTAACTCAAAGACAGTATTTCATTAAGCAAATGCATGAAACCAGAGGACGGTGAAGAAAATAAGTATAAAATGTGGTATCTTCTTTTAAGTTATTATCCATCTCTGAGAAATTCCCCTTTTTGGGGTCTTGGTTTTATTTGATTTTCTCCCTGCTTTACACAACCCAAAAGTACTTACTATGGTATAAGTGACTATTAGTTACTGTTAAATGACCATTTTTCCAAGCCACTGATAGAGATAGATAGCAAGATACATACATACATATAAAAAGCATGCATACATACGTACATAAATTCTAAGGAGAAGTCACAATACTTCACACTTTGAAGTAGCAGGCATGCATTATTGTGAATCTAAATATCTGGTTATGGAATTGAAGTCTCATATCAGGTTTTGGAAGGGGATTTGGGAACCATGGGATGAATCTTTTCTTAGTAAAGCATTATTATTTTATATATTCTTATTCTACATTGTTTTTTATAATTTAGAAGGGCTACCTTTCATTGATTCTTTGGATTTTGCTTGCAGAGATGACAAAGTCAGGAAACAAAGAGGAGACAGTTTGTGCCATTAAGCACAAACTCTCATTAGCAATTTTAGGATCATTGAAAGATCATATATGTTTTGAAATAGGTACCATGTCTTGATTACTGTGCCTTTTATCTGTTGCTATATATGATTTTAGACTTTTAAATTGTGGGCTTAAATAAGATACTGATTACTTTAGTGCTCCAAGGGGGTGCTTTAGAATTTATCTAGGAGAACTCAAGATGGTTTTATTCCTTTGCCTGGCTAACGTACATAAAGAGGCATTTAATATTGACTTCTTATATTGAGTCATTCAGTAGTGCAAAATCTTTCCCTTTGTTCAAGGACACTGATGACACAATGATTTATTCTTTTCTTTAGGATGTGTTGTTTTGTAGAAAAAAGGTAATAAAGTGCTCTATATGAATTATAAACCAATTGAAAGTAATATTAGTTTCCAAGTCATAGCCAGTTACTCCAAATAGATGAGGAGATAGGATGTGCAGATGGTAGGTCCAAAGACTATAAAAACTGTAATAAGAGGAGCCCACAGGGCTTATAAATAAGTAAAAGAAAGTAAACATTTGATTTCTTTAACAGAAATAAAAAAGATAATAAGGAAAACAGGATATAAAGCAATTCATCAGCATAACTTTGTAATACCATGTGCACTGGTTGCTGCTTAAGTTTTGATCACAGGACTGCCAGGGGTGCATATGAGCTTTTAAAAAGACCTATATAGGCATTTTCATAAAAAATCCTGTAAAGCACCTGGTAAGAATTCTCTGTCATTGTGCCTTAGAGGTAAAAGCCAGAGCCAGGACTAAAAGGACCAGGAAAGAGCCCTGATAGAATGTGGGTCGGGTCCAGTTGTAGATGCAGAATGAGGTTAATAGCAGAATGCCCTGGATATCTGTACCAGAAAAGATTTTTGTTGTTGGATATATTTATTAACCATTTATAAGCTGAGGTGAATAAAGGAGTGCTATTATTCAATGACCCTAAATTTTCAGTCCAATAAGGACCATAAGGGACTCCAGCAAGACTTAACAAAACTAGGTAATTGGACAATATGAAGAAGATGAAATTTGAAACAGGCAAGTGTGAGGTGATGCACATCTGAAAGAACAATTTAAGTTAATCATACACAGTGATGGATATTGAATTAGCTATAACCTTCCAAGAAAAAGATCATGAGCTTTGCTCAATGTGCAACAGTGCTAAAAATAAGTCAGTGGAAAAAGAGTGAGAATAATGTGGAAAATATTAAGGTGCCATTATATAAATTGACAGCATATCCTTGCCTAGAATATTATTTTGAGTTGTCACCTCATCATAAAAATGGAATGAAAGAAACAGAAAATGCACTGAAGTCCACTTGAACTGATTTGATTAGAAATATAGGATAAACCTCATTATGAATGGAATATTTTTATGTTACATTTAAAAATCTTCTGCAAAATCTTACAGTGATATAAAAGATAGCCATTTATGACTCTCAGTAGCATCTGAAGCATGCCCATTAAAGAGAAAATAAGCACACATATTTTGTACTGTAGTTTCTAGACTTGGATAATCAGGACATTTTTATTCTCAAATAGTGTCTTAAGGAGTACATTGAAAGTAGTGTAAGTTGGTGGCATATACATATTCTGGAAAAAAAAAAACCAAAAAAAAAAACCAAAAAAACAGTTTTTCTTTTGAAAACTTTAATCTGGACAAGATCTGATGTTTGTGCTTCACTTATATAGTGATTATAAGTGTTCATAATGATACTCTTCCAGGTTACTGTATCATTTTGAAAAGATCTTCAAAATCAGAAAACAATCCTAACCTAACAAAAGCCACAAACACCAGCATTTTATTTGGAACACCTCAGTTTAAAAAGCTGACCCCATTTCCTGCAACTTGTACACTGATTTTTGGTATATTAATAATTTAGTAATGATTTTTGTTTACTCAGTACCTTCTCTCCATAGTTATCATAGTTGTGTTTTTATCGTTGTTTTCCAGTCTCTACTTAGCCTGAGAACTCCATAAAAATTAACAAAGAAAAAAACTAGAGTAAAAATAAAATGAAGTAGTTTAAAAAGGCAAAGGTGAGATCACATCTTCTCTATTCTCTTGATTTCTGGGGACTTGTGTGTTTATATGGAGGGGGTGGGGAATGGAAGTGGGATCCTTTCTATCTCCATAATTATATTTGTGTACACATGCAGCTCTTGACTGTTAGAATTGGTTTTTAAGGATAAAGTGAAAAATAATGTGCAGGATAAGTTCAAAGAGAGCTGAATCTAGTACTAGAGTAATGTACTGTAAAGTATATTATGTAGCTAAAATAATAATGTACATGGACTGCATTTTGACTCAAGAGAAATTAATTACTGAGAAATCAGTTTTATCATTGCTTAGTTTAGCTTGACTCGCATTCTCCCCCCCCCCCCCCGGAAAGCTAGTTTATTTATATGAGAGTAGCATCTTGGGAATAATTTCTTCCAGATTGTCATAGACCCTTTAATTCATCAAAGGATCTTTATCAGGATATAAATCCCAGTCTTTTTCTTACACTAATGAAATGCATTTTGACATTTGTCTTATCTCTTGTTGGGGTACAAAGGAAACATTCAATATCCCACTGGATTCTTCTATTCTCCAAAATAACCAAACAAACCTTAGGCAGATTGATGAGAAAAAAAGGTTAAAAAGTTTAAAATAACATATATCACTCCTGTATACATGGGAGACACAGAGCATGACTGAACAACTTACCTACATGGCTTCAGATGTCATAACCTATTTCTTAGAATATATTTTTTGAATATTTGATTTTTTTGTTTACACACACATATACACAATCACATTGTTACATCATTGTATATCCCCTGAAGTTCCCCACTACGGTGTCACCTGTGAACTGCCGTCCTAATTTCTTTTTTTAAATTAAATTAAATTTTTTCCTTGATTGCACATATACACACACACACACATATATGAGTATATATCAAATAATTTTCTAGCCTGAGGCTCTCCTACCACCCCATCACCCATGAACAATCTTTATCTCTTGTGCACCCCCAACTCTTACCCTCTCCCCCTCCTGCTCTATGCCTCAATCCTATTGTTATCTTAATTCCTGGTGCTTATACCTCTCCTGATTTCCTTCTCCCTTCCTCCCCCTCCCTTGCTCTCAGCTTAGTTCAGCTGTCAGTTTGTTAGTTTTAGCTTTTCTTGTATTTTTGCTTGTTTTCCTTATATCCCACATCAAAGAGAGACCATTTAGTAGAAAAAAGAAAACTTTTTCTTCCTGGCTTATTTCCACGAACTGTGATTCCGTCTAGTTCCATGCATGTTGCTGCAAATGACATAAATTGGTCTTTTTTGATTGTTGAATAATATTCCATTGTGTAAATAAACCACAAATTTTAAATCCATTCATATATCTTGAGATATTTGGGTTGTTTCCATATCCTGTCTATTATAAATAGTGCTGCAATAAACATAGGAGTGCAGGTTTCCTTCTGAATTAGTGTTTATGTATCTTTTGGATAGATTCCAGAAGTCAGGTTACTGGGTCAAATGGTAGCTCCATTTTCAGTAGCTTGGAGGCCCTCCACACAGCCTTTCATAGTGATTGATCCAGTTTGCATTCCCACTAACAATGTGAAACTGTTCCTTTATCTCCACATCCTCACCAGCATTTCAAATGCCATCTTAAGTGGTTTAACTAAGACTGAAGGACTTCCAGGTGAAATCAGTTAGGTGGGATATAGGAAAAAGGCACAGTAGATAAAGACATGTAGATTTAAATTTTGCCCTCTTCTTTGAAAAGAGATTAGAAGATTAGGGCTTTCCAAGTGCACTCCTTTACAGAAGTTCACATGCAAATATTTTTTCAAAAGCAACTTTCAACCATATTTCAGAGGCCCTCCCATGAAGTGTACCCTTGTCAAAAAGACATCTTTTTGGGTGGCTGACTTTTGCTCTCCTACACTTAAAACACAATCTAGGTACCTCTTGTGGAAATAAATGAAGACCAACCAAATGAGAAAAAACAAAAGATTGCATCTTCAAAGTTTGGTATAGCAAGGGAGTCAGGCACTTGTTAATTTGTGTTTTGGCAGACATCTAAAGGCAGGCAAAAGAATGGAAAGATTTCATAGTGGAACAGAGAGAAGATTTAACATGTATTCTTTTTTAAAAATATAATGTATATATAAATTTCACATCTCTGTGATCCCTGGGGTTCACCCCCCCAACCGTTGCCACCCAGTCCCCCTTCTCCCCCAAGTTGTGTACTTCAATTTGGTTGTTGGCTTGTTTTGACTTTTCTTCATGTATTTTTGTTTATCTTTCCCATGTCCCATATAGCAGTGAAACCATTTGGTTTCTGTTTTTTTTTTTTTTTGATTTGTTTCTGCCAAAGTACATCCATGTTATCATAAAATCATCCAATTTGTCATTTTTGATTTGATGAGTAATATTCCATTGTGTATATATACCACATTTTTTTTCACCCAGTCATCTGTTTTCGGACATTTTGGTTGCTTCCATGTCCTTGCAATTATAAATAGTGCCACAATAAACATCCAAGTATAGGTGTCCCTTTGTACCACATTGAAGTCTCCTTTGGGTAAATTCCCAAGAGAGCAATTGCTGGGTCATATGGTAGTTCCATTTTCATTAATTTGAGGGCCCTTCATACAGCTTTCCATAGAGGTTGGAAAACTACTTGAAATAATAAACCAGTTTAGTAAGGTAGCCGGTTAGAAAATCAACACACAGAAGATGGTAGCTTTCCTTTACACAAAAAACCAAGAAGAGGAAGAAGAAATTTAAAAAGCCATCCCATTTACCATTGCACAAAAATCAAATACCTGGGAATAAACCTAACAAAGTATGTGAAAGATCTATACAAAGAAAACTTTAAAAAGCTGCTAAAAGAGATAGAAGAAGACATAAGGAAATTGAAAGACATTCCCTGCTCATGGATTGGAAGAATTAACATCATCAAAATGGCCATCCTTCCAAAAGCAATCTACAGATTCCATGCAATTCCTATAAAAATTCAATGACATTCTTTAAAGAGATAGAAAGACAATTACAGAAGTTCATATGGAATAACAAAAGCCCTCAAATATCAAAAAGCCTCCTGGCCAAAAAAAAAGAGAATGGAGGGCCAACTCTCTCAGACCTCAAGTTATACTACAAAGCCATAATAATTAAAATGGCATGGTACTGGTACAACAACAGACAATCAGACCAATGGTACAGAATTGAGTGCTCGGAAATAAAACCAGACATATATAGTCAACTAATCTTTGACAAAGGGGGGAAAACTTACATTGGAACAAAGATAGCCTCTTCAATAAATTGTGCTGGGAAAATTGGACTAAGACATGCAAAAAAATGGACCAAGACAACATCCTCACACTTTATATAAAAACCAACTCAAAATGGATAAAAGATTTAAATGTCAGACCTGAAACCATAACATGCATAGAAAAAAAACTTGGGGTAAACCCTCCAAGAAGTACAGTTCAGAAACCCCTTTCTGGAAAAATCTACTGATGGCAAAAACTTGAAGGAAAACATAAACAGATGGGACTATCTCAAACTAAGAAGCTTCTGTACAGCAAAAGAGATGACAGAAAAAACTAAACGAAACCCAACTGAAAGGGAAAAAAATTTTCCCTCCACAAGAGTGATAAGGGTTTAATAATGAAGATCCACAAGGAACTCGCACAATTAAACAAAAGCAAAACAAGAAGCCCAGTCATAAAATGGGGAGAACTAAAAAGAAACTTCTCCAAAGAGGAAATACAAATGGTCAACAGGCACATGAAAAATTGCTCAACATCACTAGCAATAAGGGAAATGCAAATCAAAACCATAATGAGATACAACTTTGCACCAGTAAGAATTACCCATAGCCATAAAATGATCAACAACAAGTGCTGGCAAGGATGTGGAGACAATGGGACACTCTTACACTGCTGGTGGGAATGTTAACATGTATTCTTATTGGAGACTATTAGCATGGAGACCCTGTAAGAGAACTTAGTGGAAATGAGTTATCCTATATGATGGTTGCAGTACATTTTTGGCTCTTTTTAATTGGTCCCTGGCTGAAAGTGGGAACTAAAATTTATTCAAGTACAAGGAGGGATTATTGACTTCCCGAATGTTTACTAGAGATAGTAGTGTGATAAGCATGACCAGTAGGCTGGCTATTGTGGACAATGAGTTGGTTTTATAGGCAAATTGCTTCAGATTGTGGGTCATTGTTCTTTTGAAAGCATCATGCTTTCACTTTTGAGTTGCATTTTTGTTTCCTAATGCCTGAATAAGTCATCATCAATATAAGAAAATCTTTGGAAGTTTAATTTATGACTTGCTTGTGCTTTCTTTAGTTAAGGAAAGTGACTTGATCAAAAGTAATTTGAGTACATAATTCAAGTAAAGTAACTCTAAATTGTAGAACATAGAGTGGAAACATGACCATATTTGAAAAAAAAAAAAAAGAAAAAAAAAGACTACAGTACATTTCTTCCTAGGTACTGTTATTAATTAAAGAGCATCACTTTTGTGTCAATCCAATTGTAAGTAGCAGTAATTGTTTGAGACCACCAATGCACGTTTTGGAAACATTCCAGGGATTATATTGATATGTCCAGGAATTGAAGTAGCTTACAGAGCTTCTCAAGGGCCCTCCTACCTTCCTCTCAGGAATACAGTGACAACTAGGATGATCTGCTTTCACAATGAAGAACCTTTGATTGATGGCTTATATAATACTCATGATACTGGGTTGAATAGTAGTAAGCAGTAGAAAGAATGAATATTTTTTCCCCTAGGTGCCAGTACTGACATTTACCCAAGTATAATATACTAACACAATTAACTAAAATATACTGCTGCTGAAATGTGCTATAACCAAATGCACTATATTTTTCATATGATTTGCAATTTCCATGGAGAGCTCATTTGGATTACGTTTATAATATTCATTTAGCAAACTCCATTAGCAATGTTTACAAGTGCTTATGGATACGGTAAATGAGTTTGAGGATGTGCTGTGAACGAAGCTAAATGCATCCATTTGTGTACAGGATCTAATTCATAAACTCATTCCAATCAGGCAGGGTGTATAAGCACACTAAACTTTAACCTGGGAGTTGGATTTCTATATGGTTCCTACATAGTTTCCTAAAATGACTGAATTGATTTACCTTTTGGTTTCTGGACTTTCCTTAAAGAACACATTGAAAAACTGGATTAATATGAGTAGTTGATCTGATAATTCTTAAAGGGAAACAAACATACAAATAAATAGAGAACAGACAAATTTTTGATACAGTGTCATTATGTTGTAAATTAGGTTTTTAGTGAAAACCTGTTTTAGCCCACTTTGGTTACTACCTGGGAAAGTTTCTGTATCTTGAAAAAGTACCCAACCTTAAAACTACAAATATTCTTATTTAGAGTGGCTCATTCTTCTAGTGGGAAATATCTGAAGACCTGTTAGAAAAGAAAGCAAATATTCTGTTAGAACATTGAAGATCTGCTGAATTATGGATTCACTAGGTCAATACTGGGATGGGAATGTGGGAGTGAGTTTGATTGTGTCAGCAATACCCAAGCTCATGTTTATGTCCCAGATTTAGGAAAAAGCACTATAATAACCAGAGCTATTTATTGATAGTGAATGGTGGCTTCTCTCTGTATACAGCTGTCATTCTCACAGTAATACAGTAGGGGCAGATACTATTATTTTTGTTTTTGTTTTACAAAGGAGGAAATTGGACGTGAAGAAGTTAAATAATATGTCCTAAAGTTGTGTAGCTATAAAACAGCAGTGCCAGAATTTGAAATTAGGCTCTTTGACATTAGAATCCCTGCTTTTAAGCACTCATAGTGGGTAGCTTATATTTTTCTTTAGAATTTACACTGAGGTACAAAACTGATTGAAATAGAAAAATCAGCTATCTTTCCACAGGTTCTATAGTTGTTCTTTTGGAGTTGAAGTTGTAATTTTGGATATAATTCCCCATCTTTAATCTAATTGTGTCTTGAACCCAAAATTTGGAATCATTTTGATTTGATAAGAAACTTATCAAACAGTGCCATCCAACGAGGATATTTCCTTGTTTTCTTTCAAAATCAAGTTGGGAGTTTTAGTTATTATTTAAAATTTTTTTCACAAACATAGTTTTTTTTTTCATAGAACACAGATGCTCTTAACTCCCTAGCAGTCACCATCTGTACCTCAATTTACATTTCCCAAAACACTGCTGACATCTGTTTAAATGCCAATCTCTCCCCAACTTAGTTGGATTTTAGCACAAAATGATATCCAATGAGTGATTTCGAATTTCAAAGTTACACTAATTTTGCACAACATGTTCAGTAGCTACAGGTATATAGGCTTTATCTGTTCATTTCAGAAGGTTTCCACAAAATGGAGGTTGATACTGGAAGTGTTCTATCATTTCCAGGGTAATGTGGGACCATCTTACAGGTTAGTTTCTGATTTGTTATGGAGAAAATTTTATGTGTTTCAGAATTTCCCCAAAGAACCACTGCCACAGACTCCTCTTTGTAGGTTGGTTTTCTTTTTATACAGAGATGTCTGATGTTATTCAATTAATTGTTATGTGCTGGGAGTCATAGAATATAGGTTGGTAAAGACAGTTTTGAAATGGGACTGAAGGCTGGTTGAACAATGGTAGTGAAAAATAATCATGAACTATGGGGTATGACTAAAAAAAAAAAAAGTAGAAATCCCTAAGTGAATATTGTTCCTTCATAATAGGCACCCAGTGAAATGATAAATTTGGTCCAGGGGTGATATCATTACGCAAAACATTTTTGGAGTGACTTTGAAGTTAGAGGCATATTCATTGGGAAATTTTCAATCATGTCAAATCATTATTTGAGACTAAATTTGATATCTGGAACAATTCAGAGTCATCTGGGAATGTATTTTTGATTACAAAGTGAGCTTCAGGGATAATTTTTCCCATGTGGCTTACAAGATATTTCTAAGAAAGAAATTTCAGAGGATGAGTTTCAGAAAAACTGTAAACAATGGAAGCATTAGGAGATTAGGGCTATAGTTCCTTGAGAAGACTTCTTGATTTGAAAGCATAAATATAGTCATGTAATGTTGTTTGTATTTTGGGATCAGACAAATCTGGATTTTAGAATTGGTTTAATATATTTCAAAATGCGTAACCTGAGTTAATCATGTTAAAACTCAGTTTCCTAATTTGTGAAATGGAGATAGTTATAGTATGTAGTTCATGGCATTTGAGGTATTGCTGTATGCCAGCCACTGGTTTAGGTACTTTACTGTGTATAAAGGGAAGAGAAGTAAAATGCCTTGCCACTGTTAGGCATATAATAAGAGCTTACTAGCTGTGATACTAACTCATACCCTTAGGCGGGATATATAGATTCTGATCTCATAGGATACAGTGAGATATGCTAGAAGGAAGTACTAGAGTCATTTCTACTGTTTATTTGGCTATAGTGGTGCTCGGCAAATCATTCAATTTAGAGTCCTGAAATTTGTCCTTGTGGAATGGGCCTAAGAATACATAATAATACTTCTCTTTTTATCTTACCATAATATTAAAATAATGTACATAAAGAAATTTAGGGCAATAATTTTAATTAATGTGAAGTGGATAATAACCTTTTCATAGAGTCCAGATTGTTGTATAAAGATGTTATCTTTTACCAATAACTTATATTTTAAGACGGACAACATTTTAAATTGTAACTTAGACATTTTTCAAGGTGACAGAAATTTCTGGTCATGGCTCCATAGTTCCTGGAGTTAATGGTTTCTAGATTGTGGACCTAGAATACCATGTTGTTTTGTCTGACTTGTATCTTCAAATGGATTTCACAGGATTGCCAGTGTTCTCTATATAAGATATTGGTTAATCCTAGAGCTCAATGTAACATAATTTTTATGGTTAAAAGTTTTCCCTTATCTATAGATTAAGACCTTAGAGAATAGTTTTGAAATATTTAAAAACATCTTTTAAAATGCAAATGAAAATTTTAATAGAGGTGGAGTATTATTCTCTTCCTCATTTCCAATATTAAATTTCTCCAAGTTGTCAAAAAATTCTTATAACAACAACAAAAATAAAGTCAAACCTTGTAGAAACATCTCCCTTTCAAGGAGAAAGAATATTCATATTTTCTTTTCATTTTGCTTGGCAAAATGTCTCAGTTAAAATGAGATGTCTGACTCATTTCTACAGCCAAATATTTCTGAAATAAAAGTTTGAAGTTACAAAAATAAAAAAATTAAAATCCAGTTGAATTCTAAAATAGGCTTAAAACTTGCTGATTTAAATCAAACTGAAATGTTTAGGAGCAAAATTGTAGTTAAATAAGTAATTTTCAGGAAAAAACTTACAAGCATGGAATCTTTCTCAAACTGAATATTACAGAGAAGTCTAATGTGATACATTGATAAAAACAAAGCTACTGTGGTTAAAAAAAGAAGAGAGAGTGAGGTCTGCCCTCTACCATCTTAAATTCTTCCTCTCCTCCATTTTCTATGATCATATGACATGTTTCCAGAAACCCCAAGATACTCAGAAACACAGATTGGAGTTCGTTGGAGTTCTACCTGTTAATTTGATTTCTCCCACTGCCCCTGTTAAAAATAAAATAAAAAATAACAAGGCAGCCTTTTGTGCATAGAACATTAATCCTGTCAACTTGAGTAGGCAGGAGACAGGCGTGTTTATACCCTGACAGTTCAGTTCTCTCTGCTTTGCCCAGTGTTCGGGAGCAGGGGTTCTGAATATAGACGCGTCTGTCTGCAAGTTTGATGTCTGTTAGTGGTGAAGTTTCTCCTGGTTGACTTGGCAGATTTTCTGTAATGACTTTCAAATCAAGAGGACAGATAGCACAGTCTTAAAAAGCAGTTCTACTGATGTTTGATAACATTGGCCATGTTGTTACTTTCCTTTGTCAAAGTACAATGTCAAAGCAGGGGTGGGTGGGAATCTGAGTGATCTTAAACAAATTAAAGATTTTCTGCAGCATATTCCATCTAGTTAGGAAAGGTTGTTTTGCCCTGAATAAGCTGCCCTCAGTGAAACAAGGGATAGGGATGTTACCACAGCATGGCCTCTGCCTCATGCCCTATGAAATGTTGATATGGTTCATACAGAGTTCCCCCTGGTGGCATCTGGGTAGCAATCTGGCTTGAAAACATGCAGACTCAGGTTTGAAATTCTTCATGCTGCCAATGTGACCCTAGATGAAGTTATTTGTGCTCTTCAAGAGTCCATTTTCTTTTGTACAGTATCAGTGTTAGTGACATTTCCTGCCTTTATTATTATTTTTTTTGGTGTTGATGACAGGATTAAATAAAGTAATACCTGTTAGTGTTCAATGATTTTTGAATAAGTAATCATAGTTATAAGTCCAGACTGAGCCGCTCAATTTTAACAAAGCTACACTAGCACACGGTCAGAATTTTCCTGGTGTGATGGATAGGAGGGACCAGCTTAGTGGCATAGCCCCTTTTGGACACAATCGAAGTAAAGGACACCAAACCTCAGCACATGATTTTAAAAGGTTTCTGATTCTTAAATTATGACTTTTTCTGAAGCTATCTAACACTCTTCTATCCTTTCTTTCACCCCAGCTGTGAAAAGGATGGTTATAATATGGAAAAAATGAATCAAAGTCTTAAATATATCATCCAAGGTGAGGAAACTGCAGGGGTTGAACAGGAGTCTGGAGAAGCAGGAACCCCTATTTTTCTTACCAACACAATGTGAAGAGAATATCCCTGAATAAAATTTGTAACTCGATTTCAAAGCATCACTTTCCTGGGTAGATGACACACGAAGACAGTCGCTGAGATTGTGGAACAATCTGACTCAAGTGTCTCAATTGTAAGAGCTTGAGTAACACTCTGTGATGACTTTGCTATTTACTGATATAGCAGTGCATTCATTTAGCATTAATGGGCAGGACCACTATATAGTCATTGCTATTTTACTTAAATTTAAGCTTTGATGCCAGGCAACTAAAATGCTGCATAAGAAAAGTAACATGCCAATTTCAAATGTACCTACTACTATACCATATAGTGACTGAAAAAAAGAAAGACATGAAAAATCATATGAAATTACAAATGCTAAGGAGGATAGTGATGATGATCCTAATAATGGACTTTATCTGGAAGGCACAAATAGTAAAGGGAGATTTTCTGATTAGGTATTGGTCCACAAGTATGAACTTAAGTTTTAAGATGGACCAGACCAGTGTTTTCATCAAATATGGCTCCTAGTTACAGAAGATTTGGAAGAAGTTTATAGAAGAGATGTCATTGAGTGTAATTTTAAAGTAAGTTTTAGTAATCTCCAGTCTGCCCCTTGCTCTTGTATCCATGTCTTCTTCAGTTATATCTGGAGCTGGTTCTCATATGTGTTCCTAGACTCAGATAATTTGGTCTCCTCATCAAAGGACCTTGACATTGTCTCTTATCTGTGACCTCTACAAGCCTGCTGTTTTGCCAGAACAACTCCCCTTCCTTCTGGGTCTGGCCTGATCTTGCAGACCATGGTCTATGGCAGAGCTGGCATAGCAGCTCTTTATCATAGTCTTTCCTAAACAGAGATGCTCCTGTTTCTTACATTAACCTCTCTCAGAGTCTCAAAATCAGGCTATTAGGCTAGATTTCATGGGTATATGGTGGGAAGTCAGGTAAGGCTAGAGCTCAGGGTGATTCCTATATCCTATATTCCTATATCCTCTCATCTGACTCTCTTCCCTACTGCTACTCTCTATAAAGTTCACATGAATGTTATTCAAGGAAATAAACATTGGCAAAGTGGAGAGGATTATTCAACTGCACTTATCAAAAGCTTCTGGATCCCTGCTTCAGTCTAGAGTAGAGTATCCCTAGGATGAAAAACTGATTAAATCATAGCTATCATGTATACCCTCACATAAATGAGTTTTTAGGATACTTTTTTTAGGAGCACAGTTGAGAAACAATATAGCTGTAGAGGGTTACCTAAGGTAAAAAAAAAATGGGGCTAAATTTTGAGGGCTCTAAGACCAACTTTCACGACTTCACAGTTGTTTGTGAGATAGCCCTGCTTACTTTCACTGTTAACAAGAATTAAGACAAGCCAGGAATAAGGTGGGTAACTGTAACTAAAGTAAACCAAGTGCTGAAAGGAAAATTGAATTCTTTTATTTTCAGGTAAGTCAACCACTCTGTATGTTCTACCTCAGTATTTTGATATTTCTAACAACATGTGTGCATCAAAGTCTCCTTTGAAAAGTTGGGTCAAAGACTAGTTACTACTCATTTGTTCATGATGAGCAATATCTCTAAAAAAAAAGTCATACATGTCTACTCTTCATGCCACAGATGTTGTCTAATGGTATGCAAAGAAGAGAGCTGCAAAGGACTCTTGTGTTTTGATACTGGAGAGAATACCTTGGTTCTTCTCTGAAATCTGTTCCTTTGATATCCAGGTTGCTCTTGCTCTAAGACTAGACCTGTAGGAAGATGGCAGAGAGACAGCAAGTGGGGACCAGGAAGGACTTATTTAAGATAAGCATAGGCCTCAGTCAGAGTCTCTCTGCCTGACCCTGAATCACTTCCAGTGAAATGAATTCAGGGAGGTTATATAGACAGATGGAGACATAAGTATAGTCAGGACAAAGCTTATGTCAGGACAAAGTATAGTCAGGACAAAGTTTCCTCCCTTTGTCATCCACAGATTTAAAAAAAATTTTTTTCTTCCCCCAGGGACTTCACACTTTAACTTATCAAGTAGCATTTATCAAGTAATAATTGCTTTGTGTTCTTTGCTTATTAGGATATGCTAGGGATAACTGCCAATCAGAGTTTTTGATTGACATGTTATAATCAGTGTTATTGATTTGATATAATGCCATAAAAATTAAACAAAACAAAATCAAAGAAAACCTGGTAAGTATATTTATGTTTATTTTAGTTACATATATGTTTTTTATTAGATTTTCAAAATACTAAACGTAACTCACAGATGCCTGTTACTGTCTTAACTCAGTTCTTTAAGGAATGCCAAAATTTAGGAGGGCAAAATGGAAAAACTTTCTAGGGACTATCAGGATTGAGGATATTTGGAGAGCTACATTATGCCTCTGGAGATGCTTCTAAAAGCATCCTCAATCTCAATCAACCTGTGAGAATGAATGACAAGGGGTATACGTACACTTTAGGTATATTCTGGTTCAGAAGTTTTGTCTAAAGAGCCAAAGATTGTTTTCAAGTAACCAACAAGACTGGTTGTTTAACTGATGCTTTCTAACTATCTCAAATTATTTACATCACTAGCCTTGACAACTCAGAGAGATTATTGGGTCAAATTGGTACTATGTGCCATCATTGAGGTGGGTGAGCAAAGTGGCTTTGTGGCAACTTCCAGGCAAGTCATTTCCCCTCAATTTCTTGGCAAAAAGAAATATACATGGTAATGAAATGGAGGAGTCTGAGGATATATGTGGTTAACAATTGGATATATGGATCCAATGGATATATTGGGTGGCATTTCAGCCACCTCCACAGGCCTCTGGTGTTAGTCCTTATCACCCTTGTCAGAAGAGAGAAGAATGAATGAGTTCAGCATGTTGCCTTCATGAAGAAAATGCCTATTAAAGGAATCAGTACAATTTTGTGAAGTTTATTATTATATGCCTATAGAGTCTTATGTTGTTTTTCAAGTTATGATGGAAGCAGGAAATAAAGTAGGAAGTATCTTGGATTATGATATTGTAAAGAGGCGAATAGAACCCTGGATACATTCAATTACTCTCTCTCTGTAGTGAATTAATGCAGATAAGAGACTTCCTGTATGAATGGTTACATTAAAAAATACATTACAGCAAATACAGATAGAAGACTTTTGAAGCGATTGTGGCTCAACTGCCTATTTAAACCAAACATACATTTGATTGTTTTTAAATATTGATGCCTTTGCTGTTATTACAAAACACTGAGTAGGAGTTCACACAATGAGGGCGACATGTGAATGTGTCAAGCTAATGTCAAAACAACAGCCTTGAGCAGCATCACAGTCTGACAGGTTTCAGAACAGAGTGACTGCTGACTACTGGACTACTCCAAGGCTGAATTAGGTCTCTCCTCATAAGGACTTTGCTGTTTTCTTGGGTGTTTGCAGCCTGGAGTTGTGTCAGACTTCACTGATTAGATCCCTGTGTGGAGAGGGAGGGCATGAACTTTGCCAACGGGAGGGATGAATATTTATGGTGTTTTTCTTTGGATCAAGCTGACTGCGACCTCTGCTGAGAGGGGCTAAGTAACAGTATGCATGACTTTCTAAGCACACAGCCTGCCAAATAAAACCTCTAGGTTGCACCTCTCATAACTGGGATCAGCTCACTACTGCTGAACTTCTTGGTGCTTGGAAAGTACTTCTTTAACTGGAGGTCACTGAAAATACTATTTTATGTATCTGGAATAGTGCTGACTCCCACTTTATACTGCCTGACATTTGCTCACAGTGTAAGTCTTGACTAAATGTCATTTCCTCAGAAGACCATCACTGATTTCTCAAACTAAGTTAGAAGCACTCTCTGATGTATGCTGCAATAACCTTTCATTTCCCCATTATATTATCAGAATTCTCCAGAAAAATATGAATAGGATGTGTGTATACATGTGTAAATATATGTATGTCTATATAACGATGTGTGTATATATGTATATATATATATATATATATATATATATATATATATATGTCTATACTGTGAGGAGGAGAGGGTGGGTGAGAGAGATAGTCAAGGAATATACTCACAATTTTGGAGGCTTGACAAATCTAAAATCTGATGGGCTGGGCCTGCAGGCTGGAGATCCTGGGAAGAACATGTGCTGAAGTCCAAATATTAAGATTGTCTCTTGGCAAAATTTCTTCTTATCTGGGGTAGTTATCCTTTGTTCTAATAGAGCCTTCAACTAATTAGTTAAGGTTCATCTAAAGGGTAGGTAGTCTTTCCTCAGAGTCCACCAATTTTAATATTTATTTTTTCAGAAAGTACCCCTACAGAAGCACCCAGAATAATGTTTGACCAACTATTTGGGTACTGTGACCTAACTAAGCTGACACATTAAATTTACTATTCACATTCATGTAGGTCTATTATTTTGGCTACTGTTTACATAGGTTAATATTTGCATTCCCTACTAGACATGTGGACACAAACCACCACATTTGTTCTGTTTTTAGTATGTTTCCAGAACTTAACATGTGCACAAACATAATGTAGATGCTTGCTGAATATTTACCTAGGTCATTATTCATTCAGCCAATACTAATTACATACCTCTCTTGTGCCAGGTGCTATTCTAGTTGCTAAGATAAGCAGTAAACATCACAGACAAAATTTCTATACCCTTAGAGATTCCATTCAAATAGGAAAACCTAAAAACAAACACATTTTAACAGGACTGTGACCTGATCTGATTTTTGCTTGAAAAATATGACTTTGGCTATTGTACTGAATGGGCTATTAGGGTACCAGAGAAGGTACCACAGAAACCACTTGGGAAACCTTATTTAGTGTAGATAGGAAATGATGATTGTTTGAATTAGATTGATAACAGGACCATACACAGAACCTGTTGGATTGATATAGATGTGGAGTATATGCTGGAGAGAAATTAGTGACAAGCCTGAAATTTTATGTCCAAATAACTCTAAGAATGGTATTCTCATATGCGTAGCAGGAAGCCTGAGGAAGGAAATCAAGAGATCTGTTTTGGATGTGTTGAATTTGAAATATATGCTTGACATCTAAGTAGAGAGGGTGAGAAGACATTTGAGTACAGGAGTCTAGACCTCAAGAGAGAGGTCTGCCTTGGATGTAGGGACTGCTGTTGGAGCCGTGGGATGAGAGGTGGACATGCAGGAAGTAGGCAAAACATGAAGAATACCAAGTACCAAAATGCTGGACATATTGCCAAATAGAGATTGAATAGAGGAAGGAGACCTGAAAAAGAGATCAATAAAGTATAGCTGGAACCACAATGTTTTGCTGCAGAATTTGCTGCCTAGGAACCCAGGAAAAAAGTGTTCTAATGCTTCAGGAGGAAAAAAATCTAACTTTCTGCAACTGAGTCAGTGAATTAGGATGCACAGAATATGAGACAATGAAATAATTCAGAGTAATAAGATACATATTTTATATGATGTTGTGCTTCTGAGCCTGTTTGGGGTGATAAGTCCCTCACTTTTGGTTGTTTGAAATGTTTCTTAGAGTTGTGGTAGAGAAATTCATTGGGGGAAAGTAGGATGGAAGTAAAAGAAAAAAATTCTCCCTTCTGGGATTAGTCTCTTTGCTCAATGAAAAAAGCGAACAAATTTATTTGAGTTAGTATTTATGCCTGTTATGTGTTGAGTACTCTTTAGTCCTGAAAACCATAATTCTGTGATATGAAATCAAGGTTTTGGGGAAACTTGCTTCTTGTTTACTTGTTTCTGTTCTATCATAAGTCTATTCAATTGATCTATCTTGAAATCCATCACCCTTGAAAATATATCACATAAGAGAAAGAAATCCAAGGTTGAGTTTTAAATTAATATTACTGAAAAAGCAAGAAAGGGTCATACCAAGTGGATTATGGAAATAGTAGAAAACAGTACATCTTTACAAGTGAACATTATTAAACATTTACTATATGACAGACACTTTTGAAGTACTTCACTACTAATATTTTATTTGATATTTTAGTAACCTGTTATAGTCAACCACTATCATCCCAAATGAGGGGACTGTAATATTCATAGATTAAGAAACTTATTTCAAAACAAATAACATATAAGTGAGCGAGCTATAATTTAGATCTAGCTTCCTTACACAGAGTCCACATGCATAACCACTATGTTCCATTGCTTCTGGTAACTCTGTGGGACAATCTCCAAAATAATTGGGAGATGATATTGACTTGGTGGTCCACTTGGCTTTTAGGAAAATGATAACAGCCTCAAAGGAAGTGGAATAAGATCTCTGCAACTCACTGGATGACAAAGAAGACTGGAAAAGCCTTTTAATGAATAAAGATATATGTAGAGGTGAAGCGGTAATGGGTGTGTGTGTGTTTGTGTGTGTACACATGTGTGTGTGCAAAGCTGTGAAGACTATCCACCTCTGTCAGGGTGTTTTAGCAATATTACTAACTCCTCTGTTAATATGTATTCCAAAGGCTTTGGGGAATAGGTTACACACTTCTTTGAGGATATTGATAATAGTTGAATGTCCATGTTACGTGTAAAAAGGTTTCACGGAGAGAGGAATATTTTTACAATTTGGTCCACTTTGCTTGCTTTTGAAAATTTCTAGACCTGATTCACAGGAAAGAAAAAAACAGTGCATTACAGTTTAACATAGTAATGAAATAGCTCATTGATTACATCAGTATGAAAGTGGAAGGTGTAATAGGGTTCCACATAAAAGAAAAATAAAGATACGGATGATTGGCTAAAAAAAATGTGGTACATATACACGATGGAATACTACGCATCCATCAAGGAGGACAAACACATGTCATTCGCAGCGACCTGGATGGAGCTGGAAAAACTCATATTGGCGGAAATAAGCCAAAAAGAAAAAGAGAAGTACAGGATGGTCTCACTTATATGACGGATATAGGGAAAATCAAACAAAA